>JAFBJS010005847.1:80618-106996 GCA_016785265.1 Paraplagusia blochii | reverse complement strand
TGCTAACCTTGTATACCGGTCTGGTAGCAGAAAGTTATGCACATGCACAAGCAATTCTGGTAGGAAGAATTTATAGGTCAATTTCATAGATTTATAGATATAGATATAGATTTTTTAGATTTTATAGGACTGTTAATGGCAGATCTGTGAAAATAGTACAAGACAATTCACAGGTCCTTGGTGCAAAAATGGTCGGGGAACACTGATGTAGGAGACAGAGCTGCCACAGCAGATTTATGGAGAGACCAACTTAAAATTTAAAGCTCTTCTGTGACCTTTTTTCTAATTCATGGAAATTTAGCAAAGGAGTCAGGAGGCTGTGGTGAAACTCCACCCCCAAAGAAGTCAAATCAATCAATAAGCTGTGGCGTTGTAACCCAACAATTGCTTTAATTATTGGTGAAGTGTTCCAGGGGTTGGGCTCTTCAGTCCTGCTGCGTGTTAAAGAGAGACAGAACCACCTGAGGCCATTATCTGAACATGCCACAGTTTCTGAAACATCTACGCAATGACAGACATGGGCAAACAAAGGCCCAGGGGCCAAACACGGCCCTTGAATCTTTGTAATACGGCCCGCCAAACTATTATCCGTACAATAATATGGTACACGTAAGTACAACCTGTGGCCTCGCAGAGTAACATATACTGAACGTTAATGTTATGGTGTGATAAAAGGATCCATAAATACGACATGCAACCTACGTCAGGAATCCTGACTGAACAGCTAGAGCCAGGCTACAAGCTGCGATTTTTTTTTTTTCGATCGTGGCAGTAATATGCTTTTCTCACTGTACCTGTGAATCGCATGGATGATCAGTTCACAGCTCAAAGGTGATCTGAAGCTGTGCGATCCAATGGTTGTGTGCAGTTGGACTGTTCAGACTGTACGATAAACGACATATATGACTTTGGATAAAAGTATCTGCCAATTGTATCGTAATGTAATGTAAATTAAGAAGGGGAAGAAAAGATTTTTTGTGATCTTAGATTTTTAGTCTGGAGCCAACTGTGAGTTGACAATTGGTATTTTACCATGAGAACATGGCCAACGTGTGCGTTGGCCTTAAGTGAACTGAACAAGCCAGTGATTTATTTAAAATCTGGTGAATCTCCCGATTATAAGATGAAATAAACGGTACATTAACAGTGTGCCTTATAATCGGATGTGCCTTGTGGTAATTAGTAGGGCTGGGTATTGATTCAAATTTTCTAAATCGATACGATTCGATTCACAAGGGTTCGATTCGATTCAATTCACGATTCGCTTCGGTTTTTGATTCAGTTTTTGTCATATCAATTATAGTTCGGTACCAATGTTATTCTCAGAAGAATCAAAGCTAAAATTCAAACTTAATCCATTTGCTAATAAAAAACTTATTCTTTTACATTTATTTCCATCACAAATTTACTCAAAGCAGTCATATTAATCCATCATGCATTTTTTATTTAACATGACTTGACCCAAAATTACAAGGTGGACTCTAGTTTTAGATTTTAGATTTTGGTGCCATGTTGTTTGTACATTTTTTTACGTGCGAGTAAACACACTTGGCACATGGCACTAAAAACTAAAAACCACCTAAATACGTAATCACCTATGGTGCATGAGCTCACGTAAAGTTGTTGGGAAAAGAAGGAAAAAAAGATGGATTTTTGGATTTATGAATCAATATTGTCCTATTAACTAAAAAATCGATTTGAATCGATTAATCGATTTTTTTAACCCAGCTCTAGTAATAAGTCTGTATTATAAATATATGCCTGCCTTTTTCCTGCAATGCCTATGTTTTTTCTATAGGTGGCATTGACAAATCTAAGTAATTCACCTGTAATGACATTTACTCAAAGTCAAAATGAGACAAAAAGTTGGCCCAAACCTGTGCTTTCATTACAAAAAACCCAAATCCACAAATGAACATTTTCTGACAACATAGCAATTATTTAACTGCAGTTTCATAGAAAGTAAACCTTGGCTGCACATATATTCACAGCTGAAACATAAACAAACCCAGTGTGAAGTCCCCACCTCCTGCTGACTGTAATGTCAGATGCAAAACACATTACCATATTCAACAGTGTTTCAGGTACAACACCACCACGGTGGGCCGGGGACAGATGGGAGTTCTGCACGAAAATCGCAGCGATCAAAGACGGAGGAAATTAGCGTCTGTTCCCAGGTGTCATGTCGACATGTTGATCAGAGACTGAGTCCATAAACGGGACTAAAAGAGAGCAGACTGAAGTATCAGGGAATGAAAGGCTGATTGTGCTTTCCCCTAAAGATAAAAACTCTTATTTCAGAGGGTCTTTTTCTGTGCTGTTAGACATCAAACGGGGGACACAAGCAGGCTCCTACACCCTCCTGAGTCCTCTGGCCTCTTCGTCCCCATTATTCACCAGGGTGAGCTCATTAAAACTTTCAAGGATATCTTCTGCAGAATCATCTTGACACAGCATCTGGTCCCTGAATAAATTACCATTGCGATGTGGTGTATTCAACAGCTGAGATGCACCGTGGGCATGTGGTGAAATCAATCAGCTGGAGAAAAATACCTAACGATTCCATTCTACCTGGCTGAGATGTTCTCCTCACAACAGAATAATAAGGCAGGGCTGGTGCACTGCTGCTGACCATGAACTGAGGTGCACTTTAAACACCTTTGCTCTTCCTTCAACTATTTTTAGAAGCTGCCTGTTACTCCAACTGTCCAACCCACAGTTTACCAGGCTGTAATGGTGGCTGACAGCCCACCCTCAGGAGAGGGAAGCCTTAGGGAATATGTGTCAGGGCTTAGATGAGAGCCATCCTACATATGGACAGGTGTATCCCTGGAATCCTGGGACATAAATCAGTGACAGCCCTCCCCCGTTGGGCTTTAGCAACAATGATTCCCATCAGTCATTCAAAGGATACAAACAATTACAGATGTCAGCTTCATTTCCTCAGAACAAAATACAACAGCAGCAAAAAATAAGTTCCAAATAAAAAAAAAACTTTAATTTTGCTGTGCACTGTTTAAAAATGATTTCTAGGCTCATAGTTATATTTATAACTGTGATGACATTATATCAAAATTGTCAAAGCAGAGTCACTTAGACGAAGAAACAAATGACTTCAGGACTGAGTAGAACCTGGTTCATGAAAACCAGTGATGTCAGCATTTTCAGACAGTGATGATCACCTCACAGCGATCGCAGCACAAATATAGCAAAAAAATCTGTTTAACTTAACTTGAGCATTAGATTAAGATGGAACTATGGTTCCATCTGCAGATACGATACCAGGCTTCATGAAATTCTTTATCATGTTTTTTCTCTATATCAACGTTACAAATTAGAGGTAATTTAGAGGTACAATCAGTAGTCTGGCTTAAAGGAAGTGGACTCAGACCCACAAAACTTCCAGTGGGCCAGCAATCAAATTGCTATTTTGCAACTTGGTAACAGATGAGAGGATGAAGATGCATGAGTGAATCAGTAGTCTGGCTCCCTTATTATTTTCTTACAGTTTAGCTTGTATGTCATGACTGTCTTTTACCTATTTTAGTTAAATTTTAATTAAACGATTCTCTGTTGACTTTAAGCTGTTCATTTCTCCCCTTTTCTTTTAACCTATCACAACATTTTTAACACAATTTTAGTGAATGTACTCAAAACTCAACATCACATAAATGTACAATTAGCAGCAGCTTTGATCCAACACTACACTAATGTCTGAATCAATGTGGGAGACAATTAACATTGGAAAAAGTCACTTTAAAAATGAACAGTCACACAATCCAAGACAGAGAAAGCAAATAATGACAACAACAACAATGTAGTATCACATAAAAGGGAGATTCTGACAGAATGACAGCAACAATTTAGTGACTATAATGTAAAGAAACAGTTCTATCTGGGTCCTTTTAACATGGTCCACACAGGGTGTTGTCATGGCAACCAGAAGTCAGCAGTCACTAAGGAGTGACCTGTTAGGGCATCAGTGGGGGTCAAATTGCTTTTTGTGATTAGATGTCAAATCCAGCTGAGGTTACCGAGGGGGAGGAGGATTAGAGAAGAAGAACAGATCAATAGTCAAACCCTGGGATCCACACTTACTTGTCTCCTCAAATGTTTTTTCTATTTATATTTTTTTAAAATCCTTTTCTGACCTGTCAGTCTTTGCTTTAAGCTTCTGTGCAGCTTCTGAATTCCATCTTTTACCATCCAGTCAAGTGGGTTTAGTGACACTGATGCTACTTGCAAGGAATCTCAAATTTCGCAGCATCAATATAAGAACCTGATCTTGTTAACCTTGCTGTAAATGCAGTGAGGGAGAGTGGTTCAGCAGAGGAGCCTGATCCGTTTGTCTTTGGACACAGTTCAGCTGCGGTGTCCCCAGGCTTTCAAAGGGACACTGTTTGGTTGGAGGGGCTCGATTATTTGCTTTAGCCCTTATTTCCAAAGGGTCGTAAAGCTGCCACTTGGTCTTCGTTTAGAGCCTGCAGGACTGAATGGATGAAAAGTGATTGTGTGGCAAACTAAAGCTGGACTTCACCACACAGGCCTGCCTTATTCCCTCTGCGCCATGGGGGAATAATGGGCCTCAGACCATATTTCTTCATTGTGAAGAAGCCATTGTCAAGAGTGGGAGGGGCTTCTATGTTTGTATCAAATCTCTTTTTACCTCAGAGGTGACCCTGCACCAAAACAAATGGTCACTATTGTCTCTTTTATTCCTCTGCTGCAACTGGCAATAAGACAGTAATGGTTTAGATTAGATTTGTGGATAAAGAATATCAGATTTTGGTCCAGCGTTTGTTTATAGTCATGGCCTGGGCTTTTCATTCTGCAGATTCAGAGTCAGTGTTGATTTATCGTATTCAACAGCCATGGCAACGCTCATATAACCACTGGGATTTAAACTTCATGACAAAAGTATAAACCTCTTCAATGAGGCCTTGTTGTTTACTACTGGGTGATCGGATGCTCCTCCGTAGAATATTAAGGGATTCAACGTTTAACCAAGTGAAGATCTGAACTCCTACGCTAACACTCAGGCTCTGGTTTCATTTCTATATGAAAAGAAATCTCAAGCCTTTGCAGGCTGAAGGCCAGGCCGCTGTAGAACACAGAGTCGAGCTTTTATTTGTGTTACTGCAGCAGTGGGTGTTTCTGGGTAAGTGCTGAGTCAGGACTAATATCCTTAGTTTAATGTCAGGCAATCATTGAGTGAGACAGAAGGAGACATGAAGCACTGGCACACCCCGAGGACGATCTTTAGGAATAATGTGGAACAGCAGATACAGGTTTTCATTTAGTGGAGAAATTAGATGAAGCTAATTAGTCAACAGTCAATAATATAGGGCAGAACTTCAGGTTTGAGAACAGGTTCCCCAGGAATCTGCTCCAAACACACAACCAAAAATATGTTTAGTCAAATAAGTCATCAACCTATTGTCTCATGGAAAAATGATTTGAGTGTCTCACAATCTTTACATATTTAACTTGGCCGTGAACTATTCTATTTTATGTTTCTATTCCGGCCTGTCCGTCCTGGGTGAGGATCTCCTCCACTGTCGATCACCCTGAGGTTCCTTCCTTTTTTCCTTGTTTGGGGTTTTTTGGGAGCCGGTGTGAGGGTCTATAAGGGCAGGGGGTATTTTCATTCTTTATTAATGCTAATTGTTTGTAAAGTGCCTTGGGATAATGGTTGTTATGTTTTGCCGCTATAAATAAATCAAGTTGAATTTGAAGTATAATTATTTAGAATATCTCGTGAAGCAGGTCCAGGAATCCTGGACCAGAGCTGTGAAGGAGGAACCCAAGCGGATCAGATCTGGTATTTGGCAAATGAGGCAAATGAATCAATGGTGGGACACTCTGTTTGTCCAGGTCATGCTACAGTCTTTCATAACAAGTCTTTTGTTTTGCTTCCGTGTTAGTCCATCAATGATTTCACTGTTTGAAGAGGGTTAGACCATTGGACACCAGTTGAAACTGAGGCCGTTTCCACTTGAAGGATTTTTTTTTCAGCTAAGGGTCAGCAATTACATCCATGGTCCCTACTCCACTCATAGAGCTGATAAAGTATGACCAAAATAAACCACACACACTCCCATCAGTGACTTAGTTCTGATCAACCCTATAACTAGGATAATCCAATGATCACTGGTAGAACCAGTCGCTCACAAATAAGTCTCATGTGGACGAGACACTGAAACCAGGTATACACTGTACATTCTTGCCATGATTTTTCAGTTGTGCAGCAACCGTGCAATTGTTCCCCTGACAATTGTCTCACGATTGCCACATATTTTCCTTTCCTATAAAATTAAAAGTGTGACTTTCCCAACATCACCATGCCATACTGCACATGCATGAACATACAGTAGATATGGAGGAGATAACAAGTCAACAACAGGCAGCAGTAGCATGACTGATGATTTGACAAACCAGACTGACTCTGGTATTTCCTGGTCCATACAGGTTGTTGTCACCTTTTCTTTTTTGTCTGATCACAGAATGGTACAAATTGCCAGAAGGTGAATTTGTTTTCTGAGCGTTATTCTCTTCGTGAGAGGAACTGTGAGCATCTTCGCATTTCCCTCTTTGTTGTCGTCTTCATTTAAATGACATTACATTACAATGCATTTGGCAGAAGACATTTGTTGTGTATGGGTCTACAGTTTGATCCTGCTGATTTCCTGCAGATGGACATTGCAAAATAGTCGAAACCTCTGAAAAAAATCCCACAGTGTACGCCTGACTAAAATACATACAGAAACATGGACATCCAATGATCATCCATAAGCAGTGAAAATTATAGTAGTAGGTTTAGAAGAACTGAGCTTCATTGTTTTATAGACAAGTCTTGTTTGCAAACACACAATGTTGCATATATAAAGACAGAAGTAGTTTAGGTTGGGTTCTGGTAATGAATCTTGTCTAAGCAGTGGCTGATATGTATTTTTTTTGTTACTGATAGGACATGTATTATATATTTTTACATTTTAGTGAATATAAAAGCACCATTTATAAATGGCAGATTGGGCGTTGGAATAAAATGTGGGATATTTGTGCTTATTTGGACACTGTATTGGCAAAATAGAATAATTAAACATAAAAAATTGTCTCTTGGGTTGCAATTGGTGACGTCAGAATAAGGAACTATGGCCAAAATAGGTTGTAAATAACGTATGTAACGTTCTACTAGTCTTATGTAACTGTAGTCAATTTCAAGTAGTCTAATTCAGTAGTCTAAAGTACTCCAACCCACATCATCTCACAACATTGGCCAGACTGTCACATTCCTGTGTCCCGTGTCCAGTTTAACCTGCATCTCCATGTGTCCCTCACTCCCTTCTATTCAGCCTCTGTCCTGCTTCCTGTCCCTTTGTCAGTGTACCAGCCATTACTGGTACATTATTATGTAAGTTAGGTTTAAGAATTCACTTCTGCTTCACAGACCTGTTTGCTCTGCACTTATTTCTAATAGACAGAGCCATTTTCAAAACCCTTTTTACACTGGCCCTGCTTTCAAGTCTGCATTTAAGTCCATAATTTATTGGTTGACTGCGATGAGTATCGCCTAGAGCTCAAGTTATTTTTAACATTCTTTTCTCTTTGCCCTCCATAGAAATAGTCATATAGTCAGGGATTTTAAATTACACTGTGCCAACATCATTTCGAAGTGCATGCTGAAACATTAATGGGGTGCAGCAGACTCTCTGGCACATTTTCTTTTTTAGATTTTTGTGGTGGACTTAAACAAAGCACATTCACTAAAAACTATGTACGCTGTCTCTGTGTCTCACGACCCAGTGTGCAGAGACAGTGGTTAAACTCACGATTCCTGAACCAAAATGTTCCAATTTGTGTGTGTCAGCTATTCTGGTCGGAGCCAGTGCATGTCAGGATTTTGACAGAATCACGAAAACATTCAAGTCTGTTACGTATGTCATTTTTCTCAATTTAAAACATTTAGCTTTATGTGTTGAAAGTTTGAAATCATGAAAACACGAGAACATTATAACATTGTTCCTTTCTTTTTCTTTTTTGAGGATGCCATTAACAATAGGTTTGCTTCATTAGATTGTGAAATACAATTATTTACAATTGAGTGTCTGTCTGTCAATCCATCTGTCATTTCTGGGGGTGTACAGCACCATTAAGTATTGAGGGTGGAGAGTGACCATGACCTCAGATGTGTTAATCTCAAAACGCAATCTCATGTATAAATCACTAGTTTCTAAAACTAATGGCTCAAAAGCCCCAAATTCCAAGAAAGTAGTTAATGGATTAGTTTTATATAAAACTTCTAAAAAGCCATGTGCCACTACACTCCAAGCCAAGGACACACAACGTTTTGATATCAAACCAACAGGACGTTAGTATACGTTAGTAAACAGGCTGTAATTTGTGTTCTCTGACGCAATAATCAAAACCTCAAACCCTCATTCCAGAAACAGTGTAATTACATGGTGTGCTCTGTGCCACATGAATATCTGTCAGAAAATACACTTTAATGAAAGGCAAAGTGCACTCTATGCTCCGTCGTAAAATAGTGGACCACATCAACATCAGACGCTTTTAGAAAAATTTACAACCTCTACTCATTAATTGCAGCTTTGCATTGCTGATCAGACCCATGCTGTGTCCTTCATGGTGCAATGTGGAGAAATATAAAGAGGGCCTGGCACCACTGTGTGTCTTCTCACTCTACTCTTACTCTTGCACGCAGTTATTTATTTTTTAATGACACTTGAAACCAAAATGTCATTTCTCCGGGAGAGCAGAGGGAGGTGGGAGGCAGTAGAGGGCATGAGGATGTTGCTTTTCTTGTCTGGTGCCTAAGAAAACCTCCGACATCCCATTACGGAAATAGTACAGGCAGTAAGTGGAAATCCATTGGGCGGAAATATTTTGGAATACATCCTGTGGCACACATCTAAATCACCACGAATGAAGCGCCAACGATCTGTAACTGGGCACAGGAGATTGACTTAAACAGCTTCCGCTGCTTCGCGTTTATTAGGAACTTATTAAACTGGACTGGAAAATAAAAGAGGGAAAAGTGTGAGAAACGTGCTCCAGGCAACAGTCATCTGATGCTAAATACCCTGGCAGTGGGTCTATGGGAACACCAAGATGTCAGCAGAACATACACAGGGCGGGAGCGGGAAACTCTGCTTGACTTGGATGTAGAGTCAGGCAGCAGTGGTCACACTTTGCCTTTCATTTATTATTCAGCAGCTGTGTTTTATCTGCTGAAGCCCTTAGACTGAGCCCAGCAGCCAGGGGGCAAAACAGCAGGAGGGTTTAGTAGAAAAAACACACTTGACATTTTTCAGGAAGACAGATAATAAATATGACGTCTCTGATCTTTTCAATGCCTTTTTTTTTTTTAAAGTCTGATTTTCTTCTCCTGAAGAAGAAAAAAGAGGAGAGCGAGGTAAACACGTTCTCATCACTGTCAGCTGCTGAGAGCTGCTCCTGGCTCAGCACGTGTCGTGGGACAGAAGCCCAGAGAGTGAAGAGCAGGAGGACAGAGGAGGTGTGTCTCCTGTTAGCAGAAGAGAGTTTGACATCTACAGATGCTGCAAGACAGAGGCAGGAGTGAGTGAGAGCAGTGAGGAGAAGCCAATTACAGGTGCACGTTGACAACAATAGTTCTCATTCTGTGGCATAAAATGACTGTTATTATGCAGCCCCACAATGGCGTGATAACATGGATGATATATTGGCACGAACAGGGTCACACGCAGCAGACGAGGCTTTTACTTCCATTATTCTTAACCTGTGCACAATAATTATTTACAAATGAACATTTATCTTGGTTTTCAAGTTTAACCTCTTTAATAAAAGTAACTTACTGTATTTTTACGCACCATACTAAGAGGCACAGTCTCAGTTTGGTGTTTGGTGCTTGATTATGGCACAGGTTTTATATACAATCCACGCCCATACTTCCCCCTTTAAAGTTCTCATGGTTTCCTCTACTACTCCCGCCTTACAACTACACACTCACACAAACATACAAGTCTGCTATTTTAAAAAAAGACAGCAAAACAACGCCCAACACTTCCCCTTTAAATGTTCTCATGATGTTCTCTACTACGTCCGCCTTACAACAACAACACACACAGGGCACATTGCACATTTTGAAAAAATCTAAGACTTTTATGCCCAACTTACAGTTGTGAAAATACGATATTTACATCACTGTCCATAGACAGTCATAGCATTAAAACTAAAATAGTTACTTTGAAAAAGCAGCCAAGTGAGTTAATTACAACGTACACTCAGATAAATATATGCTATTAAATGCTGCAATTACATCAGTGAAAATCAATTGGGTCAAACTATATTAGTTTTGTAATTATAACCTTCATTCATCAGCTTAATAAAAAGAAAGATACTAAACTACAGGCTCCAGAGACGGCATTTCAAAACTGGCATAGTACAAAGAAATATATTGCCGAAACTAATTCACCAATTAGGTTAGTAAGCAAAGCTGACATTTGATTTAATCCATGCCCTACTATTGGAGTTCCGTGTTTCATACAGGCCCAGATTCTACTAGGTTTTTTTGGGAAACAGTCAAACACTGCACACACACTCACACCCAAAATCAACAAACTTTGTGGCAGCATTTGAAAAACTAATTAAAGCCAAAAGGGCACAGACGTTCAGAATGCTTTTCGCATCATTAGTTATAACAGCAAAACATCAAATATTGTGCATAATGTGAATGAAATAAACTGGCCTTTTGCATGAACGCCAGGCACTGGGTCATTACATGCTGATGAATGGTAATTGTCATGGGCCCCGTTTAATCCTGGCCTAATGACTAAATCTGAATACGTGTTTGCAACCTGCCCGCGGGCAAGAGTCGGAGTCGGCTCTGGGAGCAGGAGTCAGGCTCTCACTCTGCACAGAAGACACAAACATCAGCCTCAAAAGTAGGTTGCTTCCTCTAATCTGCCCAGTAACAGTCATGCAGTCTACATATGTAAGTTAGTCATCGGCTTGACGGCTGAGGGAAGCGTGCATGAGTGTTGATGTTTGCACGTGCAGCCAACAGTGAGTGGGCTCGGGGAATAGAGGAGGAGGATAGGATGAGTGGGAGTGGGACGATGAGGAGGAGGAGAAGGCCACTGGTAAAAAGCCTCAACGTTTGCTAAAGATAGCACAGGGCTCCGAGGCACTCAGTCAAGTGCACGAGTGCATGAGAAGCTCTTCATCAGCAGCCACAGCTAAACTCTCACACAGGTAGTTGAGTCTGTAGTGTTTGGATTCATCCTACATTTGCCCATGAAAATTCAAGTTGTTCTTCAAGTTACAATGGAGGTCAGAGAAGTAAGTTCAATCTGTCAACCTGTCACATGTCAGCTGGATTCAGCTGTTTACAGAGTGTAATGATAATAATATAAATGGATATGTGACAGTGGTGGCCTGGCAGTTAAGGTAGGACATTCCTGTTATTCTGATACCATAACACAGTGGTCCCCAATCACTGGGCAGGGGACCAGTACTGGTCCGTGGATGAATTGTTGCCCGGCAGCAGAGAAATAATGTTGGCCCCATCTGTCTATTACTTTACTTTCTATTACTTACTTATTCCACTTGATCCATACCCATATCAACAAAAGAACTGACCAATAGAATGGCTAGGATTCCATCATCAATAATGCAACTATATTTGATTAGGAAATATTTTCTCAGTGAAGACATCAACAATAAACTCAAAATGATGCAGAGTCATTGATACAAGATTCTAACTTTTTATACCAGTCTGGTAGCAGAATGTAGGCTATATATATGTATAGGCTGTGTTCACTTCACAAGGAGAAATCCTTGTTGTGCCCATGCACAGTTAATTTTGGGTTGGAAGATTTTACAGGTAGGATAATATTTCAGAACACTGGAAATTTAATTTCATCAAGGGGTATTTATCTGCCACAACTTAACAACCGGTCCATGAAAAACGTACAAGTACATTTAACTGGTCCAAAAAAGGTTGGAGAGCACTGCCCTAACACACCCTAGGCCAGTGGTTCTAAACCTGGGTTCGATTGAACCCTATGGGTTCGGTGAGTCGGTCACAGGGGTTCGGGGAGCCTCTGCCGCGGAGGTCAAGACACCGCGGAGGTCAAGACACACCGACTCACCCTACTAAGGTAGGGTTCGGTGAATGCGCACATGAAACTGATGGGGTTCGGTAGCACCAACAAGGCTAAGAACCACTGTCCTTGGCCAATGATCCCCAATTGGTGGGTTGCAACACAAATTGGGTTGCCATTTTCAGTGGGACACAGGCCTCTGCCAGGGCAATAAAAATGAAAAAAGCAGTGCTTTTATTTTAAAGAAAACATTTTCATGCTTTTTACACTACTACAGTAGGTGGCGATAATGCCCTGTAATGCTAATTGACATCTGACACTTTATTGCTTGCACCAAATATATTGAGCAGGGCTACAGTGGTTAAAGATGCAGACTCACATCTGGAAGACTTCAGGTTCAAATCCACCAGGTTGCCATTGACGTACTCTGATTAATATAGCAACGTCCTGACCCACATAACTCCCAGTGAGCTCACCACTCACTTGAGGGCTCACAGTATGGAGCAGTGTGATTTGGGTGGCAGTTGATAACAATGAAAGATGAAAAATGTACCTTTACCTCACTATAAACTAATGAATTCATTGCTTACAATCTTTAACTTTGTATTAAATGCACCTACATTTCAGTGCCACATTGTTATGGACAGGTGCTATTTGACCTTCTATCAAAACATCTTGCTGCTGTTGGTACATTTTTAGTGTTGAGATGCAGCTGCATGTTCTTAGAGATCATTTGTCTCTACTGCCAGTTCCTGCCAAACACATCCTCACATCCCATGATTTATGACACAGCAGAACAGAACAACATGGCAGCCTGCCTGTTTTGCACAATGCCCCTGCAGGAAGACAGAATACACTCCAAGTTTGCATCAGTAACAAGGCTGCGCTGACGCATGTGATAGGACTCTTCCTAAAATGAACACTTTCAACAATGTAGTTTGACTAAATACGTTCGCTAAGTCGAACAGACGACACCAGGCAGTGACAAACTGATCTACTTCCCTTCCTCCGCGTCAATATGTCTCGCCGGCTGGATCCAGCTGACTATTGGCCTGAGTCTAAAGATAGAAGTCAACGCTGTCTGTGGTACGGTTGATCACTGCTCAAACACACAGTACTTCAGGGGTTGCCGCGGCGAGTAAAGATTTTCCATCTCTTTCATCAGTTTGTTCACTTTTGTTCATTTTAACCTTTTTCTTTTAATTCTTTTCCAAGTTCAATGCACAAAATACAGTATATGAATGATTACTACAACAAGAGTGCAGCAGTTCTACTGACACACAACACAACAAACACATCAGCTCTGTGTTCACACAGAGTCTTGGTGGCAGTAAAACAGGTCACGGTGCTGTTGATTTACAGTCCCTATGTAACCAGATTATCTGATTACTATGGTATGGAATGAGACAGGAATTTTTGCCATTGTGATATAACATGAGCTAAAGAAGTTACATAAGAATTGAATTTTAATCCAAGATTTTTTTCTTTTTCGAAAGCCCCCAGTTTCAGTAGTTTAGTAACAGAGATCCTGTCAAATTCAGTCAAACATCACTCCTTGTCTAACCAGCTTGACCCTCTTTTTCTTCCTGTTATTACTATAATCCATCCAAACACAGATTACGTCAGACAACAGCCCCCGGCTGCTGTTATCACATTATCACTCTGGTTGAAACGACATTAGGCTTCAACAAGGCTTTGACAGAGACATCACTGTGTGTGTTTGTGTGTGTGAAACAGAAACTGGCAGTAAATCACATTACAGAGAACAGAGGAGATCCTTTCCTATTAGACTGTGGTGGAAAACCAGCTCCAGTATTTGACTTGGAAGTGGAACGTTATCACTTTTCCCTGATGTTAATGTGTTAAATGCACTGAGCACAGACTCGTGATCAGCGTTGGTTCGTACCAGCCTAATCCTCCAACAACCTGGTTTGAGTAAATTATGGAACTTTAACAAGTGTGTTATGAAACCTGTTGTCACAAGGTGTAGAATCCAGATTAGAAACTATAGGAAAAGCATGAATGTCTGCTTTATATGGAGCACTAGGGTAATCCAGTCTGACATCTGATCTGTCTGAAGTGTCTAAACATGTCTAAACATTTTAGTTTGGATTATGATGTCAACCGACATAGATATGAGTCTCACATTTGCTTTTTTTTAATCATAGCACCATCCTGACCCAGATAACTTCCAGCAGGCTCACCACCCACAGCCACCTCACAGTATGGAGCAGTGGGATTTGGGTGGCAGTCATGGAAACTGCTGCCCCTTTGACACAGTGATAATTAGGCGAATGAAGATGAATAAATAAATGTGAATGTGATGACGGATGCATTAGAGACGCTAGCAATAGGTAGAAGACAGGAGACAGAGCTGGAGGTGGAGGAGTTAAAGATGCTGGGGTTCTCTTTAAGATGTGTATAAGAGACAGGAGTCTAAAGATAGAAGTCAACGCTGTCTGTGGTACGGTTGATCACTGCTCAAACACACAGTACTTCAGGGGTTGCCGCGGCGAGTAAAGATTTTCCATCTCTTTCATCAGTTTGTTCACTTTTGTTCATTTTAACCTTTTTCTTTTAATTCTTTTCCAAGTTCAATGCACAAAATACGGTATATGAATGATCACTACAACAAGAGTGCAGCAGTTCTACTGACACACAACACAACAAACACATCAGCTCTGTGTTCACACAGAGTCTTGGTGGCAGTAAAACAGGTCACGGTGCTGTTGATTTACAGTCCCTATGTAACCAGATTATCTGATTACTATGGTATGGAATGAGACAGGAATTTTTGCCATTGTGATATAACATGAGCTAAAGAAGTTACATAAGAATTGAATTTTAATCCAAGATTTTTTTCTTTTTCGAAAGCCCCCAGTTTCAGTAGTTTAGTAACAGAGATCCTGTCAAATTCAGTCGAACATCACTCCTTGTCTAACCAGCTTGACCCTCTTTTTCTTCCTGTTATTACTATAATCCATCCAAACACAGATTACGTCAGACAACAGCCCCCGGCGTTAAAGATGCTGAGGTTCTCTTTAGGAGAGACAAGGATGGACAGGATCAGGAATGAGGTGATTAGAGGGACAACACAGACAGGAAGGTTTGGAGGAAAAGCTAGAGAGGACAGATAGAGATAGTTTGGACATGTTCAGAGGAGGGACAGTGGATACATTGGTAGAAGAATGATCCTAGAGATGGAGCTACCAGGTAGGAGACAAAGTGGAGATTGATGGATGCAGCAAGGGAGGACATGGAGGTAGTTGGAGTCAGAGTAGAAGA
The DNA here is from genome assembly GCA_016785265.1 of Paraplagusia blochii. Lineage (NCBI taxonomy): Eukaryota > Metazoa > Chordata > Actinopteri > Pleuronectiformes > Cynoglossidae > Paraplagusia > Paraplagusia blochii. Next base: position 91,607 of record JAFBJS010005847.1, on the reverse strand, counting down.
TACAGAGGACAGGGGGAGATGGAAAATGTTGATTCTTGTGGGAACACCTGAAAAAGGAACAAGCTGAAAGGAGAAGACTTGTCTAGCCAATTGTTCTGGCATTGAAATAATTATATATCATTAGTAATTTATTTAATAAAAACATTGCTCTTCGTACCATCTGCCTGATGGATTACAGAGAGAATTCATTCATTTTGTGGCATTTCTATTGACATTTTCTCCCTCTTTATTCTCCCACATGATGCTAATCTGCTGACCAACACCTGAGTCCAGCTACAGATCAGCAGCCAGTGAGGGGGAGGAGATTTATGTCAAACACTAAATTAGGTTGGAGACGAGGGGGGAGTGTTCTGACCAGAGTTTGATATTAGGATTCTTATCTTTATGGGAAATCCTTACAGTCTGTGAGCAGCAGATCTGAGCAACACATCTGAATCTGGGTGTTTATATTAACCAGTCTTGTCAGTATATTTGTTGGTGTCCATGTACACAGCATGAGACGTGTTAAACACATCGTGTCTGAGCCTACAGCTGCATTTAAAAAGGTTAGTCTCCTTCTTTAAACATCAATGGAGCATTTTCTGCTCTAGCAGCTCTGATGTCTGTCATCAGACTGTAAGGGTTGCCAACAGATTCACATGTCGTCAAATCTGCTGCAGACAGATGACAGGGCAGGGGAAAAACAAAGACGTACTCACGTCTCCTAAGAGAGAATCCTGCTGCTTCAAGAAAGAAATTCAAGGAGTTTTATTGAACAAAAGTAATAGGATCTACCTAGAGTTGTTTAAAGACAGTACCATAGAGGTGACTGCAGTATAGAATACATATAGGCCAGTTCTACTTCTCTAATACAGAATAGTGAACAATAGATGATCAGATTTAAAGAGGAATAGAGGCTTCTCCCACAGGTGAACCAAAGGATCCCACTCTGGTTAACTGGGAGGAGCAATCCTCACCAGTTTAAGTCATCACGAAAGAGGACATAAGGATAAGATCAGGAGAGATTAGTGAACCAACACACTAAATACCTGCCTTAGAAAAGACATATACAAGGACTTGAGTAGTGTCAAGAATTAAAACCAGTGGATGTAGGAAAATAACTTTGCTATTTTACTTTCTCCTGTACAGCAATAATATGTTCTACTGTAGTTTGTTCACTTAAGACATTTATGTCCAAACAACTCACTGAGTAATGACTCTGGATGTTGGTCAGAATCAGAAAGAATGTATCTGCACAAGGAATGTGCTTTGGTGATTACCATGATTCACGACCCCTTAATGTGATCTGGGGTCTTTAAGAACTGTCGCTAAGATCCAATCTTGTCTCTTCCCCGTTGGCCACTCAAACTTTTACCCAATTCCTGCTCTCACATCTTAAGGGATGCTCTTTCTCTGAGAACACTCTCTGTCCCCCGCAGGACTCTTTGACTCTGTCATCCAGATGGCTTCTGCATGTGCTGTACTCTGTCATTTGGACCCATCCACCTTGCATACATGTTTTTGCCATTGTCATGCACATCTGCACGTGGTGCCTTTGAGCACTGGGCTGCCTTTATCCCAGAGTCAGTGCTTCTCAATCAATCTGGGTTCCCTCTATTCAGGCTGACCAGCTCTCAGTGCAGCCTCTGCCACATGCTTTTGTAGTGAGTCAGTTAGAGGTTATTTGTCTTATGCTGAAGCGTGTCTAACAATGGGAGTCGCTACAGGAGGGAGGAATCAACAGTATTGGTGTGTGAATGATGCAACCATCTGTCTGACGTTGGGGGAAACATTTAAAACCTAAACCACAAAAGACCAAAACTAGAATAATAAAAAAACCTCATACTAGAGTTAATGTAATATTTCAACAAGAAAAGCCACAGCCAACCTTAGATCAGTGTTTCATACGTGTGTAAACATGTGAGCACATGATCTCATCTGATTGGTTGCTGCATCTCCACATTAATCTCTCAGTTGAGGGGAAAAAAAAAAGGTCCTGGCCTCTGGTATTTCTTTTCAGCGAAGGTCATTTTCTGACATGACTTGTAAATTTAGACCTTTAGCAGTTCACACAGGGGTGATCTTTTGTCGGGCTTTACCGTGGATATGATTAAAATAAAGGTGTAACTCTAGCTGTTTTAAGTCTGAAACAGCTGCCTCAGACCATCTATGTCTATGTTCTAAAATAAAAACATTTAAAATGCTTAGTTTATTTTGGTTTCTGTTGTCCTGCGATTGAGCTGATTGGTGCGTCAGCCTGTAAACCTGCAGTGTATTACAGTAGATACTCATGTGACCTGGCTTTGAATGCCAAAAAAAAAAAAAAAAACAGATAAAAAGGCTGTTAAATAAAATCTAATGCTGTTGTTGTGTTGTTTCTGTTCAGCAGAAAACTGTCTGATTTATTCTTTGTTAGAACAAATCCAACGTCTACTCTTCATAATCAATCTATCAATAACCCATTTCTGCACCGATTTAGCCTTGAATATTATTAGGAAGGAAAGAAAGGGAAATCAAACTCCTTGTCATTGTGACATTGTGATCCACACCACTGCACACACTGAAATGTGACTTTTGAATGTTACCCATCACCAAAGTGAACAGTGGGCAACTTTGAAGGTAGCTGTGAGTGGAGACGGTGCTATGAGAGTACAGAGAACCTGAGTGGCAACCAGGCTCAAGTACAGTTCCTTAACCACAAGGCCAACATTATAGACAAGTCATATGGATGCATTATTTCATAGGTTCCTACTGCAGATGATAATATAAGGATAACTAGGTAACATATTTGAGATGTGTTGTAGTTTAGTCGATTGGATAAACAAACCCAATAACTCAATGTTATGTGCTTTAAAAATAGGTTTTGGGAATGAACAGCTGTTAAATAATGTAGACTGTAACTAGATGGCAGCATCTATATGTTTTGATAATATGGAGTTTGTTTATTTTTGGGGCAGTTGGTGGAATAATGGTTAAGCCAGTTACTACTGAGGTGACCTGAGCATGGTCCCCCACACACTAGGGTGATGGGTTAAATGCAGAGGCATAATTTCCCAAAGGATACTCCCTAGAGATTAATATAGTTCTAATTTATTTTATTTTATTTATTTGTATGCAGAAACCTGAGGCAAAAAAAAAAAAATTAATCAATATTGAAAATCAATATTGTTATCACATACTACTTCTACCAACTACCTCCATGTCCTCCCTCACTGCATCCATCAATCTCCTCCTTGTCTCCTACCTGGTAGCTCCATCTCTAGGATCATTCTTCTACCAATGTATCCACTGTCCCTCCTCTGAACATGTCCAAACCATCTCAATCTGTCTTCACTAGCTTTTCCTGCAAACCTTCTTGTCTGTGTTGTCCCTCTAATCATGTCTCTTATACACATCTAGATGTGTATAAGAGACAGCATCCAGATGGCTTCTGCATGTGCTGTACTCTGTCATTTGGACCCATCCACCTTGCATACATGTTTTTGCCATTGTCATGCACATCTCTGAACATGTCCAAACCATCTCAATCTGTCTTCTCTAGCTTTTCCTGCAAACCTTCTTGTCTGTGTTGTCCCTCTAATCATCTCATTCCTGATCCTGTCCATCCTTGTCTCTCCTAAAGAGAATCTCTTCTATCACAGATCACTCCTGACTCTTTTCTCCAGTTGTTCCATCCTGCCTGTCCTCTATTCTTCTCCTCTCTTCCACAGTCTCCACTGCTCTGAACAGATGATCCTCGGTATCTAAACTCCTCCACCTTCACCACCTCTGCTTCTCGTAACCTCACCCTTCCACTGTTCTTCCTTTCATTCACAGGATGGCTAGGCATCCTAGTAGTAGTAAAAATAAACTAATAAAAAAAGGAAACAAATATTTATATACACAATCGTATGCATATAGATAGAGCTTTATCTATAGCTATAGAATTTCTATATCTATGGAATTTTTTTTTGGAAATCAAGGCCATAGCTGGCTTTGTACTACACCATAGTACACAAAACAATTGATGAAAAGATAGTGGCATTAACTATTTTGTTGTGCACATCAAAAACATATTGACAAGATGTAGGAAAGGAAAGGAACACAAACTCCTAGTCATTGTGATCCACACCACTGCACACAACAAGGTATGACCTCTGTATTTAACCTGTCACCTAAGTGAACAGTGAGCATGAGTGGGGACGGTGCCTTGCTCAGTGGTAACTTGGAACTCTGGACTCAAGTCTGTTTCATTAACCACCAAGCCACCACTGTCCAGTATGAGGTTTATAACAACATTTGTCATAAACCTCAACTGCTTGACTATTGAATGCTCTGTATTACCTCAATCTTTAGACTAGTCAAAAACAAGAATCCCAACCTGATCAGTATGACTTCACATACTTCAAGGACACACACAAACCTCCACAGGTGTGAGTGTGAGGGGATATTTTCAAAATTGTGTTCCACGAGACCTGTTGTTGCCATGGAGTAACACAGCATCTTCCTCCATTGCCATGGAAACACAATAATGATGACTGGCAGTGTGTTTTCAGTGAAGTGGGTCAAGAGCACCACAGTCAAGTGTGCGTGTGTGTGTGTGTTTGTTGAGCGTACAGAAAGACATAAATACACTGATTATGACTCACGTGTCAACCATGACAAAGATAAGACTCAGTCCAGACCACTCGTTTGGGATTCAGGAAGTTGAGGGTTAAATTCCCGTCCGTACCCGACATATGCCAACTCTAATCTGAGAGTCTCTTTGATCTGCTCAGCTTCACAGACGACTGTGCTGTTAGGCTACAGGAGCAGGACAGCGGTGGAGAAAGAGTGGATGCACAGGTTTTTAAGATTCTACAGCAGCACAGACACCGAGGAGAAATATGACCTCAGAACATCTACTATCAAACCATATCCTCAACTGCACTGTCGGATGTTGATGATAACAGGGTCCCTAGAATATATGATCATAGATTTTGGTTATATACCTTTGAAGATTAAAATATATTATTTTCGTGTTGCTTTAGTTAAGGTCAGACCAGGCTGGAAGAATCGTGACGGCTGAGATCAAAGGGTTCTTGACTGTGAATTTTATATAAAACAGAATTTTAATTCAGTAACTTCTCCAAACTACAAGGAGAAAATGTTGAGACAGGTTTCTGCAGAACACAATACTCTGTTGCCAGACCATGCACATAAAAAAGGATTAACTTTTTTTTTTAAATAGACAATCTGACATAAAGAAAGCTAAAACTTAGTGGGAAATAAAATATTCCCTGAAAGTTATAGATGAACAGTTTAAAGAATGCAAAAAAATGATCATATGATAATTAAGGAATGAAGCAAAACAAACTACTTGTCATTGTGACATTGTGATCCACACCACTGCACACAACAAAATGTGACCTCTGTATTTAACCCATCACCAAAGTGAACAGTGGGCAGCGTTGAGCAGCAGGTGAGCAGTGAGTGAGGACGGTGTCATGCTCAGTGGACCTCAGCGGTAACCTGGCAGCTGTTATTTTTATCTAAACCTGGAAACATCTGGACTCAAGTCCGGTTCCTTAACCACTAGGCTACCACTGCCCCATATATATCCCCATAATATATCTATATGTGTGTCAAAATGGTAAATTTTACTAACCAGAACAGGTTAATGTTAATTACTTATGTGATAAAGGTTTAATTAAAAAAAAACTGAAAATTGTAGTAGTTGAGACAAGAAAACATTATGAAACACTCTTTTAATACTCGTGGTCGCCATCAAGTGGTGAGAATGAAGAAGGGCCGTAACCCTTCAAAACACTGTTCGAAATATTTAATATAATATTATACTGTATATATATATACAGTATATTCTAACATTTAATGTTTATAACATCACATAAGAACTTTGCATCAGCCTCTAGCATTTATGTAAATGTATCGGTGATAAAGTGAAGTAAAAAATAAAGATTTTTTTTTTTCTTTACAAACAATTATTATTATTTCGACAAGCTGCAGATCTTTAAACTACATTATTGACTTGGACTCTGATCTTGTTATAGTCAAATGAATAAGACGGGTAGTTCCTACATTTACAGATGTGTCAGGAAACACGCCGCTGTGCTGCAAATAACACTGTCTCCAGTTCAGTCAACCACGGCGACGTCAACATCACCTCATATAAAAAGTAATATGCTGACATCTAGTGGTCGGCAACGTGAACACTCCTAGATTTGACACGTCACACCGCCAGGACTCTCCAGATGCTGGGAGGAACACGGAGCAGTGAATGACTCCTCGAAGGTCGTTCACCTGCTCTGTCTCAGGCTGGCGGGGCTGTTGGGTTGTTATATTCAACATCACCACTAGGCGGCAGAGAATCCCAAAGACCTATACCACATGTGTTTTGATTGATATAATTTAATTTAAAATATTTTAATGGGGGAGAGGGGTGGGCAGTCAGTTACCTTTCCTTTATTTTGACAAAGATACACAGACACATATTTAACATGCCAATAATAACCGTATTAAAACCGCAGTTCAGATTTCTACGTTAACCTAATTAACGCCACATTACATACAGTATCAAATAATGCCAGTGAAACCAGGAGACAAAGAATACATTGACATGGAACTCTGAACCAAGTAAGTTCAAGCTTTCGTCTCAATCATATAAATTAAAGAAATATACCTAAAAGTATCTGTAGGGTTATTTATCAAACCCCAGTTGAAAAGAATATCCACCCAATGACTGATGGGGTCGTTATGCCCCCTAACCACTTGTTGTACGCGTCACAACACAGTTGTGTAATCCCCCGACCGTCCACAGGCGGGGACATTTTGATAAACCAGACTGAGCTTATATTATGAACAGAAAGACTTCGTAATGTACTCGAAGAGTTGTCCGTTTTTAATGTTTTGTTTTTTAAGAAGAACCAAACGATAGCACGGCGTCCTGACGCGATGGTAATGTCTCTAAATCCAGCTGCTGTCTCCCGAGTGTCTGTCTGCCTATGGGGTGTGTCTGCTGCTGAGGGATGGGGAGGAAAACGACGGGCGTCAAGTCAGCCGTAAACAAAGACGGCAGCACCGGAAGTTGTACTGTTTATCATTTAAAAATAAAATCACATCATTATTGAATCGTTCAGAGAAAGAAAACAGTTCATTCATATTCAAAATCCACTAGTGAAGTGATAAATCACTTTCTTAGAGGACACATCTACATATGCTGTCAAATCTGTCTTCTCTACCACTAAAATATATTTTAGTAACTCTTTCATTAGCTAATTGCAAGACCAGAACTAAAAGTCCATATAGACTTTTGATGTCTTTTGAACATTGTGAGACCAAGCAGGATGAATGGATTGGAGACACTAGGAATAAGTAGAAGATGGGAGGCAGAGCTGGAGGTGGAGGAGTTAAAGATGCTGAGATTCTCTTTAGGAGAGACAAGGATGGACAGGATCAGGAATGAGGTGATTAGAGGGACAACACAGACATGAAGGCTTGGAGAAAAAGCTAGAGAAGACTGGTTGAGATGGTTTGGACATGTTCATAGGAGGGACAGTGGATACATTAGTAGAAGAATGATCCTAGAGATGGACCTACCAGGTAGGAGACAAAGAGGAGATTGATGGGTGCAGTGAGGGAGGACATGGAGGTAGTTGGAGTTAGAGTAGAAGATACAGTTGAAAAATGTTGACCCGCTGTGTCAACCCCTGTAAAGGGGTCAAGCTGAAAGAAGAAGCGAAAACATGACATATAAAAAGATTATTGTTTGTTATTTTCTCCAATTTGTGCCTGATTATCAACGTGACATAGTAAATAAAAGATTTATTTATAGTTTATAAATATAATTTATAAATATTTATAACATTTAGACAGACATTTTTTGATAGCCAGGCTATTTTTTCTTAATAGTTGGAAGGGTGGTCAAATTGTGCGCGTTTTATTGTGACACTTTAACAGGAAGCTTCTCGCTGCACTTTATCTCACTTGACAGAGAGTGAACCGAAAGGCTGTGGCTCTCCCTCCCACCCTCCTCAGCAGACACCTTTCAGGCGACAGGACGCACGACTCACGTGCGGAGTTAAAAAAAAATGCGGCTGAACGATCGGAAGAGGCTGACGACTGTGTGGACCTCTGTCATCCACCACTAGTTCTTCTGTCAGAGACGAGCCATGAAGAAACACCTGAGTCCAACTAAACAGCAGCATCAGCAGCACCATCACCATCAGCAGCAGCAGCAGCAGCCGCCGACTGATGCTCCAGCTCCAGGCAGTGAGGTGACCGTCCAGCAACTCAACGAGCTGCTGTCCAACGGCAGCGGCTTCTACAGTCTACCCACCCAGCACTTCAACGAGGTCTACCCCAGGATATACATCGGCAACGCGTGAGTCATGTTTCCCCCCTTCCTCACCCCCTGTCCCCTCCCTGCTCCCCCCGCTCCGTGAACATGATCAACTGCGCTCCATTGTGTCTGACTGTGACACTTGTACACAGAGGCGCAGGTAGAACCGGTCGGACGAACGGTGAGAGACGCTCCCTCATCATCGCCCCGCTGTCAGGGAACACAACGGCAACAGTGTCGCCTGTCGTGCAGACACACGCACGTAGACAAAGGGCGGGCTTGTTGTTCTGCTGTCTCCGCGATCCCCGCGCACACAGCGACAGCCTGTTGTTGTCAACAAATGTCCTCCACACAGCAGCCTGGACAGGCAGCGGAGAGGAGCAGATCAGGCGCAAACACACACACCACATACTTCTGAACCGTCAACAACACTAATGCATGGATTTATATTAGACAGGGCAGCTGATCTGATGATGATGAGGGTGAAGACCATGGATGTCAGATCATCTAGATCTGAGCTCATTATATGGAGAAAGGAATTAAATCAAAACTCCTGCTGAAGTCCCTTGAATATTCAGGTGTCTGTAGAGAATGTAAGGATTCTTTATTTGGAAATAAAGTTTGTGTCCTGCCAAAAAAAAAAACAAACAAACAAAAAACATTCTGGGTCCTCCCTACAAGAACCAACCAAACAGATCACCTGTCTCCATTGCATGTCCTTTAACTAAATCTCTAAATCCATGTTCTTCTGGGTTTCTTCTTCATCTGGCCTGTGGTCTGATATAGATCTACAACTGTGTCTAAACCAGGGGTGCCCACACTCTTTTGTAGTTTTGAAGTGATCTACCTAGATTGAAAACTATATATTTATCTATATAAACTGGATATCTTACTCTCTATATTATGCTCTATATATACATATTTTACAGTCTGACCCAAGACCTATATGAGTTTTATTTACTACTATTTTTCATGTTGTTGCTCAGGATCTACCAGCACTTCTTTGGAGATCTACTAGTAGATCCTGATCTACCTGTTGGACACCTCTCATCTAAACAATTTTATCCTAAAACTTCATATAAACATTCAATGGAGTCTGAGGTGTTAAGTCCTGGTGTCTCCTGGCATGGGTCACTCTGAGAACTCTAACATTTATGTCAAATCTCAGAAGGACTTTCAACGTAAACAAGACCAGGGCAAACTAAGGCCCGGGGGCCAGATGAGGCCCATTGGGCTTTTTACTTGGGCCCGCCAAGCCTTTTCCTGTATTGTCAGCATTTCCCCACCGTACAGCGTAGGAAAGACTAATATCATTTTAGCCTTTATTCATGTCTTTTCATGACTCTTTTTTAGGAATGTTCTTGATGAATATCCCTGGCCTCCTCTTATCCTATCGTAACCTTGTTTTATGTTTCTGTCCAAAGTTGTCAGTCTTTGCTGTTCCTCTCTGTTGATCATCTCATCCTATCCATCCTGGTCACTCCAAATTAAATCACAGCATCTCTGACTCTGCCTCCTGCAGCTCAGCCTCCTGTCTTTGAGACATTGCCAATGTCCCCAAACCAGACACCATGGCGGGTTTCGTGACTGTTATAAAATCCCTCTTTTGATTTTGCTGCTCCATCCCTAAAGTAGACAACCAGGGTGACAACAACTCTTGGGAACACCAAAATCTTAGAACATCCTTAAAAATATAAGTGCATCTTAGCATTTTTTTAAGGGCATTACACTTTGATTGTGAAAGTTGAAATGTTTCAATTATTTGATTACATTATTTAAAGATAAGGGAGAACAGTGGAATGGTGAGGTTAGAAGGAGCAGAGGTGATGAAGGTGGAGGAGTTTAGATACTGAGGATCAACTGTTCAGAGCAGTGGAGACTGTGGAAGAGAGGAGAAGAATAGAGGACAGTCAGGATGGAACAACTGGAGAAAAGAGTCAGGAGTGATCTGAGATAGGAAAGACTAATATCATTTTAGCCTTTATTCATGTCTTTTCATGACTCTTTTTTAGGAATGTTCTTGATGAATATCCCTGGCCTCCTCTTATCCTATCGTAACCTTGTTTTATGTTTCTGTCCAAAGTTGTCAGTCTTTGCTGTTCCTCTCTGTTGATCATCTCATCCTATCCATCCTGGTCACTCCAAATTAAATCACAGCATCTCTGACTCTGCCTCCTGCAGCTCAGCCTCCTGTCTTTGAGACATTGCCAATGTCCCCAAACCAGACACCATGGCGGGCTTCGTGACTGTTATAAAATCCCTCTTTTGATTTTGCTGCTCCATCCCACTTCACTTTCATCGTGTCCACCTAAAGTAGACAACCAGGGTGGCAACAACTCTTGGGAACACCAAAATCTTAGAACATCCTTAAAAATATATGTGCGTCTTAGCATTTTTTAAGGGCATTACACTTTGATTGTGAAAGTTGAAATGTTTCATTTATTTAATTACATTATTTAATGGTAAGGGAGAACAGTGGAATGGTGAGGTTAGAAGGAGCAGAGGTGATGAAGGTGGAGGAGTTTAGATACTGAGGACCAACTGTTCAGAGCAGTGGGGACTGTGGAAGAGAGGAGAAGAATAGAGGACAGATAGGATGGAACAACTGGAGAAAAGAGTCAGGAGTGATCTGTGATAGAAGAGAGTCAGCTAAGGTGAAGAGAAAGGTTTACAGGACAGTGGTGAGACCAGCC
>JAFBJS010005847.1:0-79714 GCA_016785265.1 Paraplagusia blochii | reverse complement strand
CTATATACATGAATATATACAAACATGCATACATACATACAACACACACACATATATACATACATATATACATACATTCATATATATATATATATATTCTGCTGAGTGGTGTAATATTAGAGGCTTTTACGGGACTCTTCTATAGATTCATGATGGAGAACTGATCCAGGGAGAGCCTGTCTGTGTGTGCAGTCCATCAATGGGCTCCACTCAGTGCCATTGGAGTGGATACATGCACATTATCTTAACCTGAGAGCTACAGTAAAAAAAAAATCAATCTGAATAAAAGACATCTGTCTGGACAAGACTGTGAAAAGAACAGTGCTGTACTGTAGATCTGCTGTATCCCCTCATTTAGTTTATTCTCATTTTTTATTTTAGTGTTTGTCAACATGTTTTTTTTCTGTACCACATAGTTGAAAAACATGTTCAGACAAGTTTTTCTGGAGACCGGATTTTTAGGTTACGCAAGAGTTAAACCCACCTGACAGGCAGAGAATTTTAAAAATATTTTTCTTGTTTTTTGAAACCTCCTCTGTAGGTTTTGATGTCATTGTGGCCGTGAAATTCTAGCAGATTTCATGGCAACGTCTTGATCATTTTGTTATAATTATGCTGTAGTCAATTGATGGAACTGTCAGAAACTATACTGGGTTTACTTATTTGCCAGTTTAGGGGGAGCAGGGTTTCCTCCATCAGGGATAACCCCACCCACCCACCACACCAGACTGAGGTGGACCTGAGCAGCTCCTTCAGTGTGAGGCTCCAGCACCCACAGTGCAGAGAGGAGCGCTACCGCAGGTCCTTCATTCCCTCAGCAGTCAGACTCTACAACCAGTATCCTACACCTTCAACTTATGCACTTTTTCCTACTCACATTGTTAATTACATTTCCCACATTTTTCTTCTTATAACTATTTTATTGGTGTATGTATGTATAGATATTTTTCTTTCTATTATTGTTTTTCTATTATTCTTATTATACTAGTGTAAAAAGTGTGTTTCACCCTCGGGGGATGAACAATAAACCATTCCTTTTAGCAACTTCAACCTACCATTTGGCTATATTTGCATTTTATCACATTCTGGATACTGGATTTTTTTCTTCGTTTTTGCAGAAAAACATTTACGTTTGCAGAATATTATGTAGGGTAAGAGATCATTGGTTTCAAACCACAAACCCAACCCAGCAACAGGCACAGGAGAGGTTGAAGCAACTGAAGTTTGGTTGCTCAATTACAATTGAGACCCAACTAGTTATGAAATCAATGATCTTCGTTTAGTAGTAGTTTTGATTAGGGAGGTGATGATGACTTGTTTTAAAGGAAGAAGAATCACCTCCGTCTAAACATTTTACGAGAGCGTTGTTAATGAAAATGATAAATGTTGGTTCGGCACAGGGCAGACACAACTAGTATTGATTAGCAATTAACGCCTGAGCCTGGTCCGTTGTTTCCACCACTGGGACTCACCCAGTTTTCTGCTGATGTGTCCTATTAGTTGTAACCTTGTTAAAAGTTGAATTGTGTGGTTGGCTGAAAAAAAAAACTTAGATTTAGATTATTCTTATTTTTGAGGTTGTAGATCATCTAGGAATCTTTCTCCTGGTCCAACCTAGTATCTAACCGCTGTCATCAGACAGATAATTAATAGGACCTGCTCCAGTTATGACTCGTGGGATCATCTGAACAGAGGACTATTAAGCCTTTTTGGCATCAAGCTACTGATTTTAGGTCACAACACAGATAAATATAGTTATTAATTAAATCACGGGTGAGAATATATATTTAGGTTATATTTTTCACAAGTATTAATAGTATAAAAAAGCCAATAATAAAGCCTCTGGGTCATTGCTCATATGTTGACAGTACCATTGATGTAAATCTATTCACAGCAAATATTTAAAATCACTTTTTGATCTCAGTGGTTCTCAAAGATTGGTATGTCTCCCACTAGTGGTACTCTGGGGTATCTGATTTCCATTAAGTTAATTTTAAACACAGTTGTAATTTCTATATTATAGAAAAAAACTTTTGCAATAATTGCTTGTTTAATGCTGGCAATAGCTAAGAATCTGCAAAGTCTGTTTGATTATTTTACCTGTATTTGTACCTAGTGAGTGTTAGAGGTAAGGTCTCTATGAATAGTTGATATGTCCTGTAAAAAAAATACTTATGATAATAACACACAGTTATCAATAATGATAATATAGTAACAACTGTAACTTTACAAGAGGGACATGTAAGGACATAGGCGAGTACACTGTATAAAATACACGTGGTTGCCATAAAACCTGTGATGCAGGGAATCAGTGTAAGGTTAGGGATTACTGTATTCCTATTATTTGCACACTGAAGTTAACACAATAGTCCAGATTGGCCAGTGCTGGTGTATTTATTATTTATAAATAAATAAGTACTTTCTTATATTACTTTTGCTGTGCATGAACTGTTCCGCAGACTATAGCAAGTCAGCACATGTTTGAGTACAATATGCGGATACAACAAATGCACCAGTCATGTTAAAGTACCTACAGTACAAGGTTCTCTCCCATAGAAGGTTAATTGCAGTATTTTCCAAACCCAAAGTACTGCACTGTGTTCAGAGCCGTCGTAGTCAGCACTCTGTGGTGTGCACTTCAGGACTGGACTCAAGGTGTGGTTGTTTGCTATAAGGAACACTTTGGCTCTTAGTGAGGCCCGTCTTTAATAATGGATGCTGTGGGACTGCAGAGCTCAGGGTGGGAGAGCGGAGGCCGGGACACACCAGGTGAAGAGACACTCGGCTGTTAACTGTGGACTCACTATTTCCCCGAGTATCATTTCCCTCGGCACTGGCAAAGATATAACTGGTTGTATACAGATATATTTACACAAGTATCTGTGTTAGTTGTAATAACTATAAGATAATGCTCTTCAAAGCACACAAACGTACTGTATTCTTGCTGAGAATTGAAAATGATAAAATGGCGAGGAAGATGAGTGACCTCATGGTGTCTGTCAGGGTCGTAAAGCAAAATGGTGGACGATAGGGTTTGTTTATTACTTTTCGGAGTTGGGGGTGGGGGGTCTCAGAGGACACTGACCAGGGTCACCTAGCCTCACCTCCCCAGCTTCATATTGACTGTAAGCAGATATAGCACACAGCAAGGTCTCGGCCCCAGTGCATTACATGAGGATTGATGACGGTCAGGTCAGAATATTGAAGCAAACAAACCAGGTTTCCTTCAGCTCCACTAACACTGGTACAGAAATAACTGCTGACGCTGCCTCTCAGTGTTACTTTAATGCGGAGATTTATGCAGTTTAGTTTTCTGATCGTCTTTATAACATTAATTCTGTCCAGTTAATTAGTGACACTAAGTGTCCTATAAAAGTTTAATGCAACATGCAGGGGAGGCCTTTTATTCACAATCAATGGACAGTGCCCGAGGCCAGGAACAGTGGACACAGGAATGAGGCCAGGCAGCCTCCAGGAGCCAAGGCCTGGACTGCCTACACTGTACAGTGTAGACTCAGATTTGTCAGACTGACTCATTAGGACCAATTTATGTTGCATGAGATAAGTGACAGTGTTGTCTGACAGTAAACCCTACTGAATCTGTACACCTTATAAAAATATACTGTGAATTAGGTTTCAGAGTACAACTTTAAAGTGTGGGTACACTTAAGATATGTGTTTCTTTCTAAGATGACAAGGATGGTTGTAAATAATGAGATGCAACTGCTACATGTCACCCTATTTGATCCCATTATGGCATTTGTTTTATCTCATGAAAAGAAAATTCTGCATTAGTTTTGATTTAATGTGTCAATTAAAACTGGAACCCAAAGTTTCTTTTTTAAAAAAGGACATTTCACAACTGTTAGGGAATAGTGTGTTTGGATGCATTAGCCCAGTGGTCCCCAACCACCAGTACCAGTCCGTGGGTGAATTGGTGCCAGGGGACGAAGAGAAATAATGTTTCCTTTTGGCCCCATCTGTCTATTACTTCCACTTGATCCATAAAAGAACTGACCAATAGAATGGCTAGGATTCCATCATCAATAATGAAACTATATTTGATTAGGAAATATTTTCTCAGTGAAGACAACAACAATAAACTCAAAATGATGCTGAGTCATTGATACAAGATTCTAACTTCTTCGGTCCGGTAGCAAAAAGTGTGTGAGAAATCCTTGTTGTGCCCATGCACAGTTAATTTGGGTAGGAAGATTTTATAGGTAGGGAAATATTTGAGAACACCAGAAATTTGATTTTATTAAGAGATATTAATCTGCCACAACTTAATGACTGGTCCGTGAAAAAAGTACCAGTCATTTAACCGGTCTGTGATGCGAAAAAAAAGGTTGGGGAACACAGCATTAGCTGACCGAATACACTTAATAAATTAAACATGCTGGGAAATGTTGTTTGTCGAAGTGCGGCATAACTGAGAAAAAAAAGGAAAAAGCATTTCCATGGAATAGTGTCAAGACCTGGTAATGCATGCATTAGACCAACACTGTTAGCCAAGCAGTCTGCATTTGAGCCATTAAGAAGGAACAAGTGTATATTGTCAGTTTTCCCTTGTGCTACTATGACGTCAAACAACAATATGAGGCAGGATGGTGAAACCAACAGAAAATCTATCCTTCATAGACAAAACATAAAACATAGACAAATCTATGTTTGTCTCATAGAAATGTAAACTAGAATGTCCCCCCAATGTTTAGTTTTAAGGTTTAAGCAACAACAGTAAGGACTTTTAAGACAACCATCTGACTCTGTATCAGGTGATGCAGTGATGGTGTCAGCTCAAGCTTCATTAATAAGTGTTTGCAGAGCTCTTGTAAAAGATGCCACCCATATCTGTGATGTATTGCTTCATAGTAAATTGTGCTGACGTGCCGTGTCCCAAACAGAGAAAAAAAATAACCCGTCAGGTTTTATTATCAAGGCTGTTCTAGATGTCTTCTGTAGCCTCCGTCTAGTGGAAAGTGATTAAAGTCATCGCTCTTCGTCTCCTCTCATACTGTCTCCGCTCAGGTTTGTAGCCCAGAACACCATGCGTCTGCAGAAACTGGGAGTGACACATGTCCTGAACGTGGCAGAGGGCACGTCTTTCATGCACGTCAACACCAGTGTGGACTTTTACACAGGCACGGGCATCACGTACCATGGCTTCCAGGCCAACGACACCGAGCAGTTCAACCTCAGTGCCTTCTTCGAGGAGGGGGCTGATTTTATCGAAAGGGCCCTAGCACACAACAATGGAAAAGGTGAGATTGATTTTTGCTTCTCATATGTTTACCTAGTGCTTTTGAAAACAGACTAAAATACTAAATTTTGAAAAGACTAAAACAAGACTCACTGGTCTACAAATATTTTCATTTGTATACCTAAATAATGTCCAACTGCTGATGTTGATGAAACTGGAGAAAAGTGTCAGGAATGATCTGTGAAAGACTTTACAAGACAGTTGTGAGACCAGCCATGATGGATGGTTTAGAGACACTAGGAATAGGTAGAAGACAGGAGACAGAGCAGGAGGTGGAGGAGTTAAAGATGCCGAGATTCTCTTTAGGAGAGACAAGGATGGACAGTATCAGGAACGAGGTGATTAGGGGACAACAGACAGGAAGGTGCTTTCTGGCATAAGTATCCCAAATTGTGAGATTATATTTTAAGGTTTTTTCTGTCCTCCACAGCTATGGCTGTTAAAGTGAAGACTATATATTATGTGTGTGACGTCTTCCATCATCTCAGTCTAAATCTGACAGCCTCATGAGTCCTGCTCCCAATTCCATTATCAGACTATGTCATGTGAGTTTTGTGTCTACCACAACTGTAGCCACTGATAATTAAACAAAAACACATCTTTGACGGAACCGATTTAACCCTGAAATGAACTTTTACCCCAGGTGAGTTCAACTGGATTACCAGGAGTGCTGACTGAAGCAGCATTATTAACAGGGGAGTGAGAGAAAGAGTGATGCAGAGGTTAGGAAAAGGATGAAAGATGAGCAGAAATAAGAGGAGATATCTCTCGCCTCCGCCTGCTGCTCACAACAGCTGTAGCTTGACATTGTGCAATGTTATCTTGGACACTTTCTAGCTCCTCAGCATTAAAGTGAGTAAAGGTCACAGGTCTGGAGTTTTAATGAGGAACTGCATTGCTGCATTGTTCCTGCAGATCTGAGCATGAGGGCAGACAGTTACACGATGCAAATGGTCATAGTAAACCACTTATCTCAAGGTCATATGTTTTAGTACGACAAGGATGATGTAACTGAATAGAATTAATGCTTATAGCCACTTCTGACACGCTATACCAGGGCTGTCCAATAGTAGGTCTCCAAAGGAATGCTGCTAGATCCTGAGCAACACCATAAAACAATCATAGTATTTAAAACTAGGAATAAAATTGTATTTCAAGACGCTAATCACTGGGCTACAGTTAGACTCATATAGGTATGGAGGCAGACAGTATATCCAATATATAACAATGTGGAGAGTAAGATATCCAGTTTATATAATTAAATATATTTAGACTTTTCAATCTAGGTACTTCAACCTGAGTGGACACCCCTGGTCTATAAAGATGACATATCTAAGGCCCACTAGTCAACTGTTTATGTTTCAACTGTATTTGACAATACATTTTTGTCCGAGAGAAATCAGCAATGTGTTTCACAATAGAAATCTCAAATGCCACTGTCTTCTTGTGGACATGTGATATGGAAAAAGATACAGAGACACAGCTTAGCAGTATAGTATCAAAAATGGACAGGAGGAGGATGAGGAATGAATGGATGTGAATGATATACCACAGCGTCCAACTCAGTGTGACATACTGAGAAAATATGTTATTTCTATTACAATTAATTATAATTATATTGTTTGAGATTATTATACTAACACTTCTAAACCCTCTATGAACCCTGGCTCAACTTCTTAGAGCACTGAATCTTTCAAAGAAGAATAATGATGCACACTGGCCATTAATCATCTACTCCTATTATTATATTGTTATAGGAACAAAACCTGTGGCTTTTCATGAAAACTGAGGACAGAGAAGAACTGAGAATGTGCTAAGAAAAGAAAATAGATCAGAATCAAGTTTGAATAACATCGGACAGACATGACAGTCTGATGAACTGAAATGGTCGTCTTGGCAGAGCTCAGCTCCAGACAGACATCATGAAGATAGGGTGAGGACAGAGATGTTAGGGATGATTCCAACAAAGACCCACAGAGTGGTGTTGGGTTTCAGACTAATTGCAGAATCTGAGCCCTGCACATCAACTGCCCTGTGAAGGTTGCCAAGATGAGTCTCTCAGGGGTTTCTGGTTGTTCTCGAAAGGATGTTATTAAAAAGACAACACACAAACAATACAAACAAAAGCTGAAACCACAAACACAACCAGATGGATAAAGGAGAGCGACCTGGTGAGTATGTTTGAATGATGTGGATGATGACAAGGTCAACTAGAAGTCATCAGAACGTACTACAACCATGACCTCCTTTTATTTTTATCATTGTTTTTTTTTAACTAGTTGTAATTTCCGTTTACAGACATATCTTACAAACTCCTAATAAGTTAATAAGAAAAATCTTTATATATAAATCCTTATTTAAAATTAAGGCCTTATTTCACATTATTGTCAGAACTTAGTTCAGTCTAAATTCATAAAAATGGCAAGTAACAGAATCAGCAAGTCTACTGGAAAAGTGAGACTTATATTCCAAAAAAAATATATATATATTTTTTTATATTATAGCACTCAAATAAGTGATAATCTTGTTGCTGATATTTCAGACATGCTCTTACAGCTACTATTTTCCCATGCGTCCAACAACAGGAAAAGTGTACGTCCACTGCAGAGAAGGCTACAGCCGCTCTCCCACCATGGTCATCGCTTTCCTCATGCTGCGCCACAAAATGGACGCGCGGCAGGCGGTGGCCACCGTGAGGCACAAGAGAGAGATCGGTCCTAATGATGGCTTCCTTCGCCAACTGTGCCAACTCAACGACAAACTAGCAAAGGAGGGGAAGCTGAACGGTGAGGTGGGAAAACTAAAGACCAAATGATACAGAGGGAACCTCTGCCCTGTCTGTTCCCATCATGCCTTTTGACAGGTGTCAGCTGCTCTTGGAGACTGATCCTGACCAGACTAAACCAGCACCCATTCAACCCACCGGGGTATCCTGCTGACATACATACACACGCATACAGTACATGTGCTTCATCAGTGTAGCTTGTTTGTCAATGTCCATGTCCCTGCTGCCCTGTAGCGGTGGTCCTGCTCTTCTGATTGGCCCCGCAGAGTGAGATCTCACAACAACAACTTTCCCAGCAGCCCCTCTTTGTCATCCTACGGTCGACAGATGTCTCACTGCTCCACCTCTAATCTGGTATCATTTCTGAGCCAAACCACTTGAAGCATTCCTTCAGTTCTGACCAATCGACGCAACTTTGCCCTGATTCATGAAGCCTCCCTACGTGGAGTCAATGAAGATTATAGCACAATCATTCCATACTTTTCCACTGCCACAAATGTTGGTGAATTTCTAATGAAAGCCCTAATATAATACAACACAAACGTCACCAACAACAATCATTTTATTATAGACTAATCTGTTTGTGGAGTTATACTCTAGACATTCCAGTTATCTTAAAAAAAAAAAAAAAACATTAGATATTTTGGTTTGTCCTGCTCCTCTTCAAAATTTCTGAATATTTTTATTCATATTTTAAAAAGAGAACTTTGTCTACATACAGCTTTTTAACTTTTGGATGTTAGGCATCGAGATGCCACAAATATGATGAATTTTAACCTCTCAGAAAGTTTTGGTAAAGATAAATCTCAATCCAATCATGCCAAACTCTACTGTTGTTTTCTGATGTTGGAAGTAAGCAATTTATAGGTGATTAAAGTAAACATAGCCAATGGCCACAAATAAAAATGTGAAAAAGCGGAGGTACTGCAACCCTGTAAAATATTTTGCTTTTTTGTCAGCGGAAAGGCAAAATCTTAATTACACCAGGCCCACCTTCTGTATTACGCTGCGTCATAACACAATAACTCTAAACCTGACTGTATGTGAACCACATACAGTCAGGTTTAGATTTAAACAATCTAAAACAATAGTTTGTCTATTAGATATCAAGAGCCAAGATGAAAAAAAAACCAATACTTCAACACTTCCATTAATAACACATGACGCTGCAGCTTTATCGCCGTTAAACCAGACACCATTACATCGAAACCATTTCCTTCAGAGGACACGCCCACTTTCACCACAAAGCTCCACTCATTTGCCAGGGGGTTCCAGACACAGTCATTCGACCAGTATCCAACAGCACTGCTTCATTGGTACCGTTTGTCAGCGGTCCAAACACAGAGCGTCACATGTCCCACCCCTCAGTGTGTGTATGTCAGGCACTCATAAGTAAAACCTGACCCAAAGGCTTTTGTTTGTATTGTGTGTACTGAAGCATTGCAATATATGTCAATACATCAGATATATAGAATGTACTCACATCAAATGGAGCTGTTGTGGCTGCATTTCTTAGATACAGAGAATTTTCCTATTTTATCCTATTGTATTTATTACTGGACAGTACTACTGTAATCAACACCTAGGGGCAGGAAGGACAGAGACAGTGTGTGATGAAAAGTCTGAATGCTGAGAAGTCGTGTTCATCCACTGAGCACTGGGGAAGACATGTCAGTAGTTCATCCATCACAGCCCCAGGAAACTGATTAGTCCAGAACAGACAACAAGGTTTATGTTTGGGTCCAGGAGAGTAGCACTCCACAGAGACTAGAAGACCGCAGTAGTTAGACTCACTTCATTACTGGCACTATTTATTCCTCCCGTATTATATATCTGTATACATATGAATATATACATGTACACTGTATATACATATTTAAGTGTTGACATATATGAATGTATAAGCAATGTGTCTATAACGTGTCGGTATTGTCAGTATGTCCTTATATATCACGTAGTATTCCTAATTGTATGACATTTTTTCCAGTCAAATGCACATTGGTATGATGTGCATGGACACTGTTCAGTGTAATTGTGATATTTCTCATATCGCAATTCAGCGAAAACGTGCCGGCGACAGCAGCTCGGCTGAGATACTGAGGCATGAAGTCATCACCTACACTGGTGCTTTGTGTGGTTGTTAGGTTTCCACTGATTAATTCATGATAAACCGCAGGATGCAGGTGGCAGCAGAAGATCCATGAGAGTTAACCTGCATGTGACCTCACTGCATACAAATCATCACACACCCAAGACAAGGACACGCTCACACCCTCATGCCTTTATTTGGTGTTTTTAGACATTTGTTGTCTCCCTCTCTGTACTGGTAAAGATCAAAACTGTCAAGAATTTCTAAAAGGATCTGAATAATATGACATGGTTCCTTATATTAATATTTTAATGCAGTGTTTGGAAATGGGGAGAAAACTCACATTGAGAAATGGTAGACTGGCCACAGGTAGGAGCTGTTTAGTTGTTACTGCATGTTCACAAAAACAACCTGATTTTTCGAAACCGAAAAAATAAAACTGTCACTGTCAAATTTGCACTGTACAGAAGGGTTCACAAGAAGTGAATAATGATTATTAGCTGTCATTTTTTTCTAGGCAGGAATTACGCCCCCTGCTGGAAAAAAAGAGTCAAGTGTCTTGCTTGACACTACAGGTAACAATAAAAAAAATCTGGTTTCCACCGGTTTATCTATGGCAATTGAAGGACATCTTGAAGTGATGTGATAAAGCCCCAATTTATTTTAGTATATTTCAACTTTATGAGTTGCATCAGCAATAGCAGGATAAGTGACACTAAGCACATGTTTAATACGTAATATCATTCCTAACATAACCTATTGTCATCTATCTAAGTACTAGTCAACAGGCCACTTGAGTTCAAGATCACAAAACCATTATTACTGGGAATCTTTGTGTCCTATACCAATACAAGGAAATTAGAAATGTTTCCAAACCTGCATTAAATGTACAGTTTTGTTGTTATCTTTAGTTTCTGATTGGCTATAAAGAAAGAAAAGCAGCAAATGTCATCACACAGGGTGGAGTTGAGAGTAGGTGCGGTTGCGATCTCTCCCCTGGGGGAACCTTAAAGAGTTTTGATGGTGTTGGTTCATGGACAGGTTGCTGCCTCTGAACCTCAACCATCTTTCCCAGCTTATAGACTTGAAAAGGTCTCAGATCTGGCACTGAACACTTGGGGACCTGGGAATGTCTTTCACTGAAAACCAGGTCCTGCTGTTCAGAGGTCTAAACTGTTTTCAAGTGTATCACCGCACGTGTCACGTTGAGTTTTCCCATCACCTCATCAAGAACCGCAAACCACACAACACTGATGTCAGCCCCACAAAATGTAGTATAACTACTTCAATCAAACAAGTCCAAGTACAATGTACACCAGTGCTGCTCTATGGGACGGTAATAGTGCACTGTGCAACATTAAGACTGGGATATCATTCCATTTAAACAATGCCCTCCTTCTGAAGACACCAGAACAAAAAGAACAACAAACTTAATTGTTCGTGTTTTTCTATTTTAGTTTCTCTTTAAAAAAAAATTGAGAAATAGCTCTTTTAATCCTCCTGACGTGGGTCCAGGATGAGGGTATGTACTTTTATAGCATCAACTGCCTGAACTCACTGATTCAGTCATCAACAGATTTGGCTGTGGAGACGTAGACAGTGATAATAGCCACCGTAGAAGTTTTCAAACCAGTGGCAGATGTGGCAAAAAACACAAAAAAAGCCTCTGGAAAACTTCTGCAGTGACTACACCGCAGGCATTACACTTTTTAGTAACAGACAAACACTGCCACCTGCTGCCCAACAAGTCGAATGGTTTTGCACAAAATTCTCAAGATACTAAACATGGTTTCTGATACTACAACGCCCTGTTTTCCTCCTTCTACCTTTGAAATCTAATGTTGTGTGTTTACTGAGGTACCAGCGTCATTTTTGTGGGATGTATTTTGCGGTGCAGTTTATGTATTATCAAGAATGTCCAACGTGAAATGCCATTGATGTATACTGTTATGTATAACGAGTATGTAACGCGCACTAAAGCAGTTGTGGATTGCTGCATTTTACTGTCATTACTTGCCTATTACTGTATACATATAGTCTATTTCAAGAGTACTTTTGTTTCTTTTTCAAAGATTTAGTTCACTTTAAATAAATCTCTCCTCATACAGGGACTAGAGTTGTTTAAAGTTTTGATTTTAATATTTGTCTCTCCAGCTGATATTTTAAAATGCTATTTTAATGTCGGAAATTGTGATTGTGACCTACTTTTCCAGCGAACGTTGCCATTCCTGTTGTTTGAGGACGTTTTACCTGTAATGGTAGCCAGTCATGGGCCAGACTGTAATTTTAATTCCATCACAGTGCTTGTTTAAGGCCCTAAAAGGTACCAGGCCAAGGAACAGGATAAAACTGGCTCACATGGAGCCAGGTAGTTGTGTTTTTATCAGAGAAAAGTACATTAAATTAACTGACAAATCATTTCCTGTGATTTTTGCCTAAATGTCCGGTCCCTTGTGGCGCAACTCAGCCATCTGCATTGAGGTAGGCAGAATCCTGGGATGTGTAAGTCCTCGGTAACTGACAGTTGATATCTTACATCATGGAAACCCATCTGGCTGAACTTATCTGAATGGTCCCTGATGTAATAAAGTCCATCCATCTGGTTTCCCTGAGAGCTTTCAAACAAACACCGGAAATTACTTTGAAATACTGTTTGGCTCAGGTAAAGTGCTGACTCCAGAGCTGTCATTGTTTTTCTTGCCTTCATGCGGATAAACTGCTTAAAAACGGGAGTTTCTAGCACAACTGAGCTCACTGCCGGACTCCACCTGGGGTCCGTCTTACAGCCCACGTCTTGTCAGATGGTTGAGTTTCTGTTCATTTGTATACGCTGCAGCGGACACCGTTGTGGACTTTGACATTTGCCGCGTAACACCCACTAATCTGTGTATGTATTTGTCATTGCCATTGACATGTTAGTCAAACACGTCACCACAGTAAAGACACAGCACCCACCCGAAGCCTTACAGTATAAAAAGGATTGTTCAGAAGTGTTTTTGAGTTGGTGTATTTCACTTCACACAGCAGGAAGGGACAGCTAAGCTCCCTTACGGAACGTGACAATGATGAAGTGCACTTGATTTAAAATTGCTGAGTTATTTTCTTACCTTGGAGAAGTCCCTTCTTTTTTATTTTTCAGAAATAAATGGCTGAGGTATTACCATCTTGTTTGGAGTATTTTTTTTTTTACTGTGGTAAATGCATCACTCTTAGGTGTGATGCATTTAGTAGTAGTAGTAGTATTTCCAAAGGAGATACAGCAGACTGAGGTGTCTACTCCATTTCAAAGGGGCCAAAATTAAAAACTGAGACCAGGGCCTAACTTGAAATTGTAGAAGAAAATATGGTAATTGTGCATGTTCTCCCCTTATCTCCAAATATGTTTCCTTTTGTTTTACAGGACAAGAAAAAAAAAGTATGTGCTATAATATTGTGCATAGTCACTTGATGGTTTTGAGGGCTAAAGGTTACTGTAGATTGTCTCTAGTAA
Organism: Paraplagusia blochii; assembly: GCA_016785265.1. Taxonomy (NCBI): domain Eukaryota; kingdom Metazoa; phylum Chordata; class Actinopteri; order Pleuronectiformes; family Cynoglossidae; genus Paraplagusia; species Paraplagusia blochii. The sequence goes on along the minus strand of JAFBJS010005847.1, from coordinate 66,090 downwards.
GCATTAAATATTAGTGTTATTTACAATACAGTTAACACAGTCAGAATCTTAATCTTAACAATGACTAAAAATAATTTTGAAATATTGCTAAGGCAGCCCAGAGAAATCCAGAGACATATAAAATACATGCAAGTTTTGCATCATCACGTGAAATCCAGAAAACACCCCAACCCACTTTTGCTTTAAATTTTGTACAGTTTTTGTACTAGTGATCAATGACATACAGTAGACAGGTATAGTCTAAACCAGGTGTGTCCACACTTTTTGTCTTGTGAGCTACTTTGCAAATGACCAAAAGTGATCAGGCCAAAGTGATCTATCTACATTGAAAAATATATTTACCTATATAAACTGGATATCTTACTCTATTCATAAACATTAGGGGTGTGAAGATTAATCATTTTGGATCAGTTATTGTTCTGTGACCTAAACAATCTGAGTATATCAGTCCAAAAAAACCCCAATTGATTAAAATGCAGGATAACAGTCCGATGGTTTGGATTTTTTTCAGTGCTACGGTTTCCTGCTACATGGCCCCGCCAAAAAATTGATGTATAGATATAGACGGGACACTGGTTGCTTCCTCCCACTACAGCGGCGAGCCCACAGACACATATATACATCTATTCACACATGTCTATGCAGGTTCTAAACGAAATTTACAGGAGTTAGAGCAGTGCTGTCTACAGCTAAACCTTTCTAAAACTGTAGGCATGTAGTTCACTAAAATAAGTAGAGAGTCATCTGATCCAGATATACTTGTTAATGCAGATAAAATATAAATTGTGAATCAGTATAAATATCTTGGATTGATATTAGATTCACAGCTCTCCATTAAAGGACATATTGACAAATTGTGTAAAAAAAAGTTAAATTTGGCAAATGTTCATGCAATTCGAAAGGAGATGTCAGATGAAGCTACAAAAATGTCTTTGCATTTATATTTTCTATTGTATATGTCAGTGGTTCTTAACCTGGGTTCGATCGAACCCCGGGGGTTTGGTGAGTCGGTCTCAGGGGTTCAGTGGAGCCTCTGCCCCGGAGGTCAAGACACACTGACTCACCCTACTAAGGTAGGGTTCGGTGAATGCCTATATGAAACTGGTGGGGTTTGGTAGCTCCAAAAAGGTTAAAAAACACTAGTATATGTATTGTGTGCTTCTTGCCTTTTTACATCATAGTCAAGGGACTACAGATGAAAACTAGCCTCTGGCTAATTCTATGTGTTTATGAAATTGCATTTTCCCCTTTTAAATAAATTAAACTAAAACTAAAAAAGACTGGCAGCTGTATAGAGTAGTTGAAAGCGGAGTTGCAAATTTTTATTGAATTGAACTGAACCAAATCGGATCGGACAGGATCGATTGTTTAATATTTTTTATGAATCGTTCCTGAATCGAATCATAGCCTGTGAATCGAATTGGATTGTTAGGTGAGTGAAGATTCACATCCCTATTAACATAAACTTATATTATACTGTCTGACTCAATACATATATGATTCTCACTTTAGCCCAGTGATAAGTATCTCTAGTTTTGATTAATGTTATTTATTTATGTTATTGCTCAGGATCGACCAACACTTCTTTGAAGATCTACTGGTAGTTCCCAATCTACCTGTTGGGCACCACTACACCAACCATAATGAATGTCAGAACATCTGTTAGGATCTCTTAGGGGAAACTACAAAAGGAAACTGGTAGTTTTAGCTCATAGTTACACTGATAACAATAGTATTGCAGAGGTTGTCCTACACACACACACACAATTGCCTACAGGTAAAGAGTATTACCCCATTACACCACACTCATATTTTCAGTTAAAAAAAAACAGTTGCTAGTGTCCATCTCCAACACTAGGTGGAGGCAAACCTTTGCTCATACTCCACTGAAAAAAGCCGAGAGGAGATACGACAAAAACACTGAAAGCGTGAGAGACGGAGTGATTGAAAGTCAGAGGGGAAATGACATCATCACTGGGAATGAGATGACAGAAGGAGTCAGTGAAGAACCTCCAGGTCTGGCATTGATGTTAAGGCTACTTTATGTTTCACAGGCCTGGTGCGGCACACCTGTGATGGACCAGTGAACGCAGTATGACGTCCTGGAAGGTCACAGAGAGGAAGAAAAGACCAAGCACTTATACTTCCCTCTATGTTCTTTACTGGTCTTTACTCTCCACAGTCCCTCGCTCAGCAACGGCAATGAACCAGCTGTGTGGTCCCTCAGGGGTCCCAGTAAACCAGGGACCTCCTCCCAGCTCTGGTGGAATTCAAATCATAGCCACGAGTTGGGAATTTAAAGCGGAGTAGTAAAGGGAAAAGCCATGGAATTTCTACTGACCGTGGCTGGGAGAGAGGTGGGTTATTGCCGTTATCAATAAAAACAGGATCCCGGCTTTAAAAAGCCAGACCTGTGCGCTTCTGTCCATAACTATGTCCAAAGCGTCTGTTGGAGAAATATGCCAGGCACAGCATCCACCAGGGAGAACAGAGGTTCAGGAAGTAGCTTGAGTAAAAAGGGGGATTATGTGTTACAGCAGGTTCTTGGCCCCACTCTGCTGTTTGTTTGAGGGAATCCAGGATGCTTGTTTTTCTTAAAATCTCATCAATAACGGAGCAGGAACTGGCTGTGATGAAGTGCCATTTATTCCAACTACGTACGTGCAGCGGCTGCTTTTAATGTTTATAGAGGTGACCGGAATCAACGCAGACGTGTGCCTGTGTTTGCACTTTAATTAGTGACTCAGAAAAGAAGGACGTTGGATTTTTCTGTACTTCTCAAATACAAGTGATTCATAAAGTCTTTGTTGCTTTGTTTTTTATTTTCCAAGAGATGAAAGTGAACACTGAATCACTGTCTCCTCCACATCCAAATATATGATCTCAGGGTCAATCATCACACTGAATAATACCACTGGAAGCTCGCCTTTGATTGTTGTTTGCAGTGGGAGTGATTCAATACCAGGAAATACTTCATTGCCTCAGTTGCAGATAATTTCCAGCTTGACAAAGCTAAATGTACTCTAATCCCACCATTTGTCCCCTTTGAAACCTTTATTGCTTGTTGACTAATTTATTTCATCTCCCCAGGCTCTGAGTTCACATTAGATACTCCGAAGTCATCTTTTTTTTTTTTTTCCAATTCCCAGCCATATGTTTTGTTTCATCAGACTACTTTAAATATGATTAGAGTTCTTTTTCGTTCCTATTCCAATTATTTCCCCTCTAATATGGGCGATTTAGCTTTCAACCCCTCTCCTGTTTTTAATGGCTTTATCAAATAGAAAGCATATGATGCGGCCCTCATATCCTCATCCTAACATGCAGCCTTCACATTGCTAGGATGGAATTACAGCAGGGCGAAAAGGGAGAAACGCACATCTGCGGTGCAGCACTAATTATTAGGAAATACTGAGAACGAGGGAGAAGGGGAGAGAGCGGCCTTTGGAGCTGAGCGATCCTCAGATCCTCTTCCAAGTGCCTGTGCCCGTGGTGATGTTGCCTGTTTCATCTCCGTCTCTCAGGCACTGTTTTACTGCACTTGCTGTGCTCTGCGTGGATCCTACACGGTCCAGTGTTTAGACATCAAACCGACGCAGATAGGAAGATAAAGCTGCGGTGTCAGTCGGAAACAAAAGACGCTAACCAGTACAATACCGGCCGGGCTTTTATGTTCCGGAATCCTCTCCACTTGATTTGTGAGGAAGATCAGATCATGTCTTAACATTTCCACCTGTTCCGCTCATTCATTTAGCCATTTACTTATATGACAAAAACACAATGAGGAGTGAGGAGTGTTGGGTCCTCAAGGAACTGAGAAGAGGGACAGAGAATGAGAGGACGAAGAACAGAAGAAAAAGAGGAAAAGGGAAAAGGAAGAGAAGTAGTAGGAGAGGAAAATCGGTAGATGAAAAAGAGTAACGTAGAAGGAAAGCAAACTCCTTGTCATTGTGATTCACACCACTGCACACATCGAAACGTGACCTCTGTATTTGACCCATCAGCAAAGTGAACAGTGTGCAGCTTTGGGCGCCCACGGAGCTGTGAGTGGGGACGGTGCCATGCTGAGTGGACCTCAATGGTAACTTGGCGGTAGGGGGAATCAAACTGGGAACCTTGCGAACTCAAGTCCACTTCCTTAACCACTTAGGCCACCAACCACGAAGCGGAGAAAAGGGGAACAGTAAAAGATAACGAGAAGAGGAAAAAGGAAAAAGAAGGGAAGAAGAAGAAGTTGAAAAAAAGAGGGGCAATGTTGGGCAAGTTACTTTTAAAAAGTAACTGTTACTTTACTAGTTACTGCTCTGAAAAAGTAGTTTATTTCTGATTGGCTTAGTCTGAAATTTTAACCTACGTCCAATCATCAATTATTGCTCCTTTTCAACGCAATGTTTTAGTTAGTGCACAGTCGTCTTTCACCCATGACTGTAAGTTACCACACACACATTGAGAGGCAGCAGAAGGCTGCGCTGCCAAGCATTTCCCTCTTCTGGGCGGAGAGAAACTGCCCATTTGGACCACAGATAGTAACAAGTAATGAGCCCTCATACACCAAAGTAACAGTAACGGCGTTACGTTATTAGTTACCAAGAAAAGTTGTTATGTTACGTAACGGCGTCAGAAGTAACGTGTTATTCCCAACACTGATAAGGAGTAGAAGAAGAAAAGGAAGATGAGGTAGAGGGAGAATCAAAAAAAGAACATTAAAATTAGGAGGAGCAGATGATCAAAAATATGAAAGACTTAAAGCAGTGGGTCAAAAGGGAGATGAAGAAAAAAAATAAGAGATTTTGACTTTTTACATATTGCAAATATTGAAACCAGACTCTTTTGACTCTCTAAAATATTTTGCCATTGTGGTTTAAAAGGCACCAGTGACCGCCTGCTGCAGTGGCAGGAGTTTTATCCTCAACTGCTCCGTACACATGAACACTGTCACCAACTACTGCTACCAATGTGGATGCAGTGACATCTAATTGGTACAGAATGTATTTATGTGCCTTTAAACCACAGACATCGGATTTAGATTTTGCAGCAGCACCAAATGAAACGGGACTGTATTTCATCAGGCTGTTGTGTCCCTGCGAGCGCACCGTCACAGAAGAGTGCATTTGTTCTTCCAGACCACTACCTAAAAACTCTGTCTTCTGTAAGCCTGTTCATACAACGTCATGTCTGTGTCCTTTCCAACGTGCCTGTTCTGGTACGGGAATAATATTTGACTGATACATTTGTTTAATCAGCTCCACATGTGCTGTACCACTCAATTAACATCACCTGCTCACAGTCAACTGACTTATATTCATAACACACTCTGAGGGCCCGGGCGTTACACAGCAGCAGTTCATTATGGAGTGTGTTGATGCATTTTCTTCCCTGTAAGGCATGGTGCAGGGTTCTAATGAGCTCATCTCAACCTTTATGAATATTCTCTCACTCTTTTACACACAGGTTGTGCGACCTTGGAGGAAGTGAAGTTATATCCTGTTCATGAGCCATCAGGGAAGGTGTCAACTTTATTATTAAAATATTATGCACGCGCCTGCAGCACCTGTATTTTTATTTCTAACGTCATATTGAGCTGCAGCAGACTCTGAGAGCACCTTGTGTGAAGAGCATTCATCCTGGACCAACTATGAAAGTTAAAAAAAAAAAAATCTTACAATCCCCAGTCTCTCAGCTCTTTGCTGTTTTATATACAAATAGCCCACGTGTGGTAAAAATGTGCGGAGAGGTACAGGAAACAAAGACGCAAAAATGAGCTGGAATTTTTTGAGCCTCTGCACAGTGGGTGGGCTTGGAACGTCACCTTTACATGTGGAGCACCGTTATATTACTGTGCTTATAATCAACCTTTTATTGGATTAAAAGTCTAGAATTATCTTCACATGCTTGTTGCCTTGTTTTATTAATATTGTAAAACAGAACAGTGAAACTACAAAAGAAGCTTTGAGACCAGATGGGAGAATCTCTGAATACGGGAAGCTGCAGTGAGCCCTCGCCAACACAGGCAGCCGAGCATGGTTGTACTTTTCAGGCTTTATTTACACACACCTCTCAGAGGGTTCTAGAAGGTAGGATTTTTTTTCGGCCTGGGCCCTAAAGCAGCAACAGATTCACACTTTCACCTATTTATAATTTAAATGGGCTGTGGTGAATTGTGTTTGTTATGGGGGCAGCAGTCTCCACAACCACCGCCAGAATCTAACTGCACCGTAGCAGCACCTCATGAACCATCCTGGAGGTGGTCAGCCCACTGGACAGGGACCTTGTCCAGGAGGTGAGTTGCACACCATTGACATGGTCCGTGGGCATCTGGTTTCTATTGTACTTTCAAAAACAAAAGAAATGCAGAATCTCCAGTTTCAAGTCAAGTTTACAGCATCTGACAGCCTGCTTATTGGAATCCCGAAAACAACAAGAGCTAATATGGCTTTGTCCCATCAGTTCAATTGTCAATTCAACAACATTGTTGTGGGCAGAGCCATCTGGACATGGTTAACAAAGCCAAAACTCCCAAGAGTTTTCACAGTGCTCACACCTTTCACAGTGAAGAAGCCACTGTCGTCTGTGCCTCCAAGAAACAAAAACTGTCATTTTTAATAAATGAGCATTGGTTTCTCTGCTGTGTCTTACTTTGAAGGATATGTATGTTTATATATGGCAGCTGTTCTTCCTCTGTTATAAGTTATGATAGGAAGTCAAAGCTTGGCCAGGGAAATGTACAGTTTATATACAATTTGTTGTGAAATACTGCACATACATGAATAAGCAGTTATGGAAGAGTGTTTCGACGTGGACCTACAGTAATGCATCGCTGTATAAATTCATATGAAATAAAGCTTAAGGTCCAAGGAGAGCAGTAAAACACAGAAACAAAGTTCAAACTTCCTGATCTGTTGCGCTAATGCAGCAGTATTTTTTCTGCTGTGGAGTCAGCAGAAGGGATTTACATTTTGCAAAACGCTCTTACCCCAGCATTTCCCAAAACTTTTATAGAGAGATGAATTTTTTTTGCTAAATGACAAACCAAAAATCAACATAAATCAAAGCCACCTTGACCCAGGTGATCGCAAATCGCAATGATATGGACTATGGTCAAAAAAATTACACTTTAGACAAGCAACCTCAGTCTTACATTATAAACCTTTGAAAGACCCCAGATGAAACAGACCATCTCACATCACATCCAAATAAATCAAGACTGTATGTCCAGCTACCAATATCCTTCCTCTGGAATCACTAAGAAGGTTTGACATAATCTAAGGTCCATTTGGTAAGTCTTATACGTTGACATGAGCAATTAAGATGTTAGAAATGGAGGAACTCATGTGGAATCTCCGTGGCTATGAACATTAACCTACCTACCTATACATATATACGTCTAACCCACTTGTCCACTAACATCTGCTGTCCACTGTTTACGTTTACACACTTCAACACTATCCATGCTTGTATTCCATGCTTTGATTGTATTTTTCTCATCCTACAATAATTAACCTGCTAATAGCTAAAATTTCAATATATAGCCGACAGACTTCATGTCGGTGGGCTTGTGAGGTCCAGAGTGGTTCATGTTAAACTGGCTAGTGTGGTCCACAAGGTCTGGTCAGATGAGTCCCCACAGCTACTACCCTTCTGTGCCGCTCTGTTTTGATGACTCGAAGACTTGAAGTCGGTTTTCAAAGAATGGGTTGGGCCATACTACAATAAAATGTGATTGCACATCCTTGTAAGTTGAACTATATCTCTTTTTTTTGTTTCTTCATGTTAACAAGGATATGATGTTATGCAGAGGTGTACCTAGAACTATTTTATAGACAAATGCTGTTATTTATAGTTGCGGCGGAGAATGGGCGGTGGGGCGCGAATTGTTTTCTTCTTGCTAGGGGTAGCGTAACAGAAAAGGACTGGGAATCACTGCTCTAAACCTATCACGTCAACAGCAGTCACCACCCTGTGACCTGCTGCTAATGAGAAACCAAAGGATTCTAACAGACAAACCATTAGACCAACAGAGAAGGGAGAAATAAATCACTGGCAGTGTTCATCCCTCCAAGTTACTTGACACTTTCTTCACTGTCATTTCTTGCCGTTTTTCTTCACCTTCTTTCTCTGTTGAGGCTGAGAAATAAATGGCTTTTGTTATATGCTGATATGGTTTGGACGGAACTCTTGATAACTTTGTTGTGCGAGCTGTTGGACGGAGTGCAGAGCTGTAAGTCAACATATGGTCAAATCTATGCAGTGATGCATAGCAGAGCCGCTAATCCGTCAACATAAAACTCACTTTCATACGTGGCCAAACCAAACGCACAGCAGTTGATCAATATTCCAGACTCGTGTTTAGTCAACTGTGATTTGGAGGTAAAAATATTAATGTTCACTTTACATTTGTTTTTCTGTGTGATAGTTTAGCTGTTGGGAAGTGTGTGAAAGCCATGAAACCAAAACAGACTATAAAGCAATATTTCCCCCAAAGGATTTTTCTCTGCAGAGGAATTTAGCTTGTCTCATACTATGATTCATTAGTAGCTGACTGAGTTCAACCATGTCATCAACAAGAGCTTAGCAACCTAGGTTGAAACGACTGTCACTAAGGTTTACTACCACCTGTCTGACCGTAAAGCAGGACGTTCAGGACGGGTTCTGTTTTATGCTACAAGTCCAATACTAGGTAAATAAATGCAGTAAGGATGATGTATGCTTTGTTTAGGTCGACAGCTGTTCCAATAAAATTTACAGATAAATGCTATCTGGTATCAGCTGTTCCTAAAACCAGCCACTAGGGAGCACAAGTCAGTGTTTTTTTTTTTTTGTAAAAGTCTCAAGTACGGATAAATGGTGAGGATTACTTCAGAAAGGGCATCTGGCGTCAAATTTTGGCCAAATTAATGGTACAATGGTTTGGACATGAAGAGGAGGGACAGTGGATACAATGAGGAATAGAAAAATGCAAGAGATGGAGTTACAGGTAGAGGACAAAGAGAGAAGCCAAAGAGGAGATAAATGGATGCAGTGAGGGAGGAGGTGGAGGTAGTTGGAGTCAAAGAAAAAGATTAAGATGGAAATTGATGATTTGTTGTGGCAAACTTTGAAAAATCCCCTCTTCCTAATATATTGCCAATATAATTTGGATGAAAAATGTTCTTTTTGATGATGAAAAACAAATATATAAATAATGATTAATGTTAAATAATGGTGACAGTGACAAATCTGGGTCATGTCTGCAGCCAGAGCTCAGTTTATGTTATGGGTCATTTCTGGCTTCACAACAAACTGGAAATGTCTGTTAACATTTGTCAGCTATTTACCAAAATACATCAAGGTTGATGCAACATTTCAAAGAATTAAAATGAAGTCAATTGACACAATTGGTCCTGACGCATTATATACAACGCACTCTACCCAACCTGCAAAAAATTAAATCCCCTCGCATCACGTCCAACACATAACTCTGCAACTAGATCTGTGTATTTAATGTCATTATCGTGTGTTTGTGTTGGAAAACAGAGACATTTGTTCAAACCTGTGTGATCGGGCAGTTAAACATGTTCTATAAATCACACGCGTAAACACTGAGGAAAGAGGAGCTGGTTTGTTTATGGATTGAAAACAGTTTTTCTCCGTTGCCATTAAAATTATACTGAACCATCTCCTGCAATCCTGGAGGCTTTCTTGCAATCTGGAGAGCATCTGATTGTTATTTGGACCTCATTGTACTGTTATCATGACAGAAAACACTGTGCTGGGGCCCAAAGGTTCTAAAAAGAAACCCGGAGAGTTCTAAATTAAGACTCTGAGTGACATCCGTCGCAATGTCTGCAACAAGGCTGTAATCATTGCAGGCTTTGTGCAGACAGTGAGGCCATCCATCTTTCACTTAACGAAAAAAAAATCCTGGCACACTCTCAGAGCTGAGGTTCAAACAATGGCAGGAGGACATGGATGTCTTTTCCAGTTACTTTACAGATCTCAACGTTTGGAACTGTGTTAAGTGATAGCGTTCATGAACACTACAATGTCAACATCAATATAAACAAGAACAATCAGAGTGGAATATACTAATTTAATTTTTATGTTCTTCTTTTCCCTTCAGCTTGTCACTTTTCAGAGGTTGTCACAGCAGGTCAACAAATTTCCATCTCTCCCCGTCCTCTGTATCTTCTACTCTAACAACTCCAACTACCTCCATGTCCTCCCTCACTGCATCAATCAGTCTCTTCGTTGTCTCCTACATGGTAGCTCCATCTCTCGGATCATTCTTCTACCAATGTATCCACTGTCCCTCCTCTGAACATGTCCAAACCATCTCAGTCTTCTCTAGCTTTTTCTCCAAACCTTCCTGTCTGTGTTGTCCCTCTAATCACCTCATTCCTGATCTGTCCATCCTTGTCTCTCCTAAAGAGAATCAGCATCTTTAACTCCTCCACCTCCAGCTCTGTCTCCTGTCTCCTACCTATTCCTAGTCTCACAACTGTCCTCTAAACCTTTCCCTTCACCTTAGCTGACTCTCTTCTATCACAGATCACTCCTGACTCTTTTCTCCAGTTGATTTAATTTTTATGTTAATATTTCATTTTTTATGACGCAAAATGTCTCAAAAATGCAGAGTCAAAATTGGAATACTTAAAAAAATATATTTTTGCCAAAACTTCTGCCTTAATTCAACAGCATATATATAAATATGCTTGCGAAAGTTGTGATGCACCTTTTATTGGTCTTTATGTTGACCATATTTAAACTTTCAAATTTCAATAGATGATTAAGCTAATTATGGCCTAATTTATTAAATGGTCAACAATGGGCAGCATGGTGAGGTCAGATGTACAGATTTGGGATCAGACAAGGGCGTGACTGATGTCATGACCGAGACCCTTTGATGGACAGTCTACCTGGTAAGTGTCTGACTGACACTGCCGTTACCCCCTTTACTCTTTCTCCCACCATTAGCAAAAACTAAAACATATTTTAAGCCTGTATTTCAAGCTAACTGAAGCTCTTAAAGTTTAGAACAAACTATTAGAATGGCTCATTATTCCTAGTGAAATATTTCACCAGTAACTGTTAAAGAGTGAAGTCATCCTTCTATTGGACATTAGGTCAACACCATTTGCTTGATATATACAGTATGCGCAATCAGATATACACAAAAATACGCTTTTAGGCTCACGCCGTGGAGTAAATTATTATTATTATAAATTACAAATAAACAGGCTAATGAAACCTGATGTTTAGAGTGCCCGAAAGTAAACTTTAACAAGATGTTCAACGGTGATGAATGGCTTTGTTGTTAGCGCCGCAGTGGAAGAAAAGAAAAATGTCTCAGATAAAGCAACATTATTTAAGCCTCATCTTACAATGTCATTATTTTAATTTAGTGCTATCCCACGGATGGCCAGTTGGCCGCGGCAACAAACCTTGATTTAAGGCCTGAATAAATCTGGATGGACATGAGGCCTGAATATATCATTATGGAACCATCACTGTGCCTCAAATGAATGGGTATAACATGTGTGAAAGAGCGATATGTACCAGGATGACCCTCTTTATAAACTTAGATTTTTACTTTTTGTACTTTTTGTTTTTAAATGCCTCATGTTTACTAGAAAAGCTGGATATTTCAAACATTTACTGCTGGTGAACAGGAGCACTTTAGTTTATTCCTCCTGAAGAGGGCAGTGTTTGAATGGTTGAGTCTACATCTGTCAGCACTCATCAAGTCACCAGGGTGCCAAAACCACGGAGGAGAGTGTGGATGAAGTCTTCACTCTAATTTCTTCTCATTCTAAGCAGACTGAAGGATATAGAACACTGGATCTTTATGCCAGACATTAGATACGGTCAAATCAAAGCTGAGGACAGGATGGAGATGATACGGTATCTGTAGTAATCATGAGTTTCCCAATCTATACAGTCAAATCAACATTATTGTCAAAGTCTCAGGTGTCACATGGTCATCGTGCCAATTGCTTTCTTAGCAAATTCACTAATTTAAATCAAATTCCCAAATGCATTTAAGACGAACAGGATGATGGAAAAATTCAAGATGAGGTAAAGGATGTGTCAGCTTAATAGGAAAGAGAAAAAAATCTCCCAGTCATGTGATGTGATCCACACCACTGCAGACAAATGAATCGTCACCTCTGTATTTAACCCATCACCATAGTGAACAGTGGGCAGCTTTGAACGCCAGGGGAGCAGCGAGTGGGGACAGAGTCATGCTCAGTGGACCTGGCAGATGTTGGATTAAAACCTGGAACCAGGGCCACTGTATACAATACACGATAACTAAAAAAGGGACAAACAACTCTATTACTCATCACACATACAGGACCTTGACAGAAATTTACTGGGTCAATTTTACAACATGGGCGCAGGCTCAGGTGTGTCAACCTCCGAATGTTTTATTTATTTATCAATCAATCAAACAATCAATCTTATTTATAAAGCCCACATTTACAACTCAGATTAGTCACATAGGGCTTTACAGGGTTGGTAACATCCTCTGTCTTTAGACCCTCAGTCAGGGTAAGGAAAAACTACAGAGGGGAAAAACTCTTTTAACAGGGAAAAGAAAACCGGTAGAAACCTCAGGGAGAACCACAGGAGAGGGATCCACTCCCTGGACGGACAGACAGAGCAGTGGATGTTACCAGAGCAGGAAAATACAATAAAATAAAGTACCGTACAAAGATACAACACAGTTTGATCCTGGTCGTCCTAGCGTTGGTAAATTTATGTTCATTATTTAGACCTGGCTGTGGATGAAGTCAGACATTTATCACGAGTCACCTTTTCCTCTTCTATTTTGGCCTCAACTTTTCTTCAACCCTTACTTTTCTCTTTAACTATTTTTACTCTCTCTCCTCCCGTCAGGCACATCCTTATCTCTCTCTCTCCTTCCTGAACTCCTTCCCAATTTCATTATTTCTCCTTCTCCTTTCCTTTGGTTGCTTCCAAACGTCTCCTCCTTTTTTTTTTTTTTCTGAATGAAGTCTACGCTCAGGTTCAACTCCTCCCATTTTGTGTAAGCGCCTAATTGCCAGCCTTGACGGAAAGTTGCCTGGGCTTAAATACCGAGTGCGCCTGTTGCTCGGAGGGTAAAAGGAAGTGGTCAACCTGTCTGGGTGCGATAGCCGCGTTTCTCTGCGCTCTGGTGAATTAGTTCCTGCCGACCGTCCAACATGCAGGTGTCTCTGGCTCTGCTCGTCTGCAGCTCTGCGCTGCTGCTGCTGCTCCAGGGATGCTGCACCGCCGCCAAGGGATGGAAGGTACTAAAGAACGATGCCACGGAGATTTTACCGGAGTACAGTGAAAACAGCCGGACACCGGAGGAGACCACGGTGCAGGCGAGTCACGGCAGAAACAACAGCGACAACAACAATGTGAATAACAGAGCGAAGAACGGAGGCAGGGGCGCAAACACCGTCGCCTTCAGTGAGTATTCACTCCTGTACATGTGAAATCAGTGTTTATTATTAAGGGGAAAAAAAAGAAGCAAATTGGCCGATTAACAATATTTTAGTGACACCTTGATTTTATCTGTTCCACAGTATGGGGCCCAAAGGCACATCAGCACTGTGTAATAATAATAAAAAAAAATTTGAATCCAGGCATAACTTGTAAATATTAACACTACACTAATACATGCATAAATCAAATGTGTTAGTAAATATAAATACATAAAATATTTTTCTCAGCGATGATGGCATTTTCAGATATGAAGCCAGAGTCACAGCTGCGTTGGTTTAAAGTTACTTTTTTTTGTTAATCACCACATTCATTAACTGTGAACTGAACTGGGTCAATACTGTTATTTTCTTTAATTACAGTACTGTGTTCAGAGTTATTGATGAAAAAAGTTTGATATATTGTGGCTAAGTCTATACTTTGGAGAAACTTGAAAAAAAAAATCAACTGTCCAAATTATAACCGGCCTCATGGCATAACCGCTCAATTTGGTTTAACTGACTTTAAAATGCTGAAACAACCCGTTGCTCAATCTGACATAATTCCTACATGCATATTTATTTATCATTTATTTAATTATTTATATGATTATCTAATAGAGTAAAAAAAAAAATCTACATGATGCTAAAAAGGAGAACACACTCATTTTTTAATTTTTCTTCTCCCCCATCAGTTGGGCTTTTAGAGAGAGAGACATCAGGGCTGTTCACATCCAGGATGTTTCTGTCTGTCTTTATACTTTTAGTCAAGCTCTGCTTACACCTTAACATTTTCACTGTTGAAACATGCCTCGCATACATAATAAAAAAAAAAAAACAAAAAACAAAAAAAGTTTGTTCATCAGTACACGTTTTTTTGAGGGGATTAGAAATTGCCTTTTTTAATGCGAGACTGCCTTTGTAAATGATTCCCACCTGTGTTCAGTGAAGGCTGAGCTGTGCTGAACTTCACTGCTGCACTAATGGAGTCAAGACAGGTGGTGCTCTCTCCGATTTTGTCTTCACCAAGTCACATCCAATTATTACAGAGATTTTTTTTCAGAAATAGAAGCTAAACCTGAGAAGCAGAAAACATCTTTTATTTTGGGTTGTAAGGCTTATTGATAATAATAAAAATAATCTGAAATATTCTGGTATAAATGAATCCATCTTGTATTTGCACAGAGGCATTATGCGTTAGGTTTCACACCCAGACACAAAAATCTTCTGGATTATTTTCTTCCTTTTCTTTGCCTTCGTCTTGGGACGGCACTTGAATAGTCAGAGCACAGGCTTTTGACCACTGCCTGGCCTCCTTTTCGTCTCAGTGTCTGATCTTTTCTTTTTGTCCAGTACTCCATCACAGACGTAGTGGAAGACAGAGGTGCAGAATGTGTACATCAGATCAGAAATATTTCTCCCTGCACCACTAGGTGTTGCACTGCAGAGGCTGTATACTGCTGTGCTGCCTTCAGTGGCAGCCACAGAATAATACTGGATCAGATTCTCAGGGGAAGAAAATTAAGAAGTCACCTCACATAAATCCTTTGTTCAGCCCTTTTGGAAAAGAAAGCCACAGAGGAAAACAGATCCTTCTCACTGTATCATTTCTTAACCGACAGTTCCGTTGCCCCTTTTTTTACACAGTGCTCGTGAAAAAAAACAAAAAACAAACACAGAACAATAAGTCGTGTACACAGCTGTTAAGTAGCCGGGGTTTCAAATATAACATTACCGGCCGTGTGTGCTGTCTCACATAAGTCTGGCAGGTTTCCAGTTTGTTCAAAATTGTATAGTTGCACTGCTGCCTTAAAATAACTGGACAGCTATTTACTCTTCCGTCACCCCACACATTTCCTAAAGGGCCAACGTTGTGTGCCAGCTTTTTTCTTCCAGCCCAAAAACTCCATTAGGTTTGATTGAGCTGTTTAATAGCCCTCTGCTCTGGATTTGCTATCAGCTGATTGCTGCCAGCTGGATCTCTCAGTCAAAGGCCAGCGTCAGCTAATGACTGGACCATGATTAAAATTCAGAAAGTGTGATATGATCATAGCTGGATTCAAAAGTGCATTGTTGGATTTATAGAAGTTCGTCCACCACACTGTGTTTCTCCTTTTTTTTCCCCCTTGATTTTCTCGCTACATTATAGTTCATATGTCAACAGATATAGGAGTCCAAGTCGCAGCTGCAGTGGAGCCGTTAATCTGCGGACTCCAGTGTGTGGCTTTCCAAAGTGTTTGTTTTGGGACGGAGCCATGAGTGTAACTGTGATATCCCGTTCTTCACCCCAGGTGCCTCAGAGCTCAGCTGTAGGGAGCTGCGTTCCACTCGTTACATCACCGATGGATCCTGCCGCAGTGCCAAACCAGTGAGGGAGCTGGTGTGTTCCGGCCAGTGTGTGCCCGCACACCTGTTGCCCAACTCCATCCTGCGTGGCAAGTGGTGGAGGAGCAGCAACTCGGACTACCGATGCATCCCGGCGCACACCCGGACACAGAGGGTCCAGCTGCAGTGTCCGAATGGCAACACTCGGACTTACAAAATCCGCGTGGTGACATCGTGCAAGTGCAAACGCTTTAGGCCCCACCATAACCAATCAGAGGCCAAGGAGGTCCCCAAGACACAGAGAAACAAGAAGCACAGTCGCTCATCTCAGGATCGAAAAAGGAACGACACGCCACTGAACGGAAACTCTTACTGATGCTGCGGCGCAGCCATCTGAGGACGCAGACTGAAAATCATTTAAATCCTTACGTAAAATCTGCATACTTGTCACACTATACACAAACTCCTATGAATAAGGAGACACATGAGAGAGCAAATCATAAGCTAAAGTATAGCTGGGCAGATCTAGGCTGCTAGTCATTTGTATTTCAGCCATTTGTCAGCATTTTCGTTCCTGCTTATTGTATAACTAAATAAGGATAATCCAAGGCTTGGTACAACTGTGACTGATTAGGAGGTTAATATGAGACAAGGATCTGAACAGCCCATCAGCTCCAACCTTCACGGGCTCAGACGGTTCCTTCACCCGAGCTGATTTCGTTTAAGCGTACTGAAAAGTGCTCCCTGATGTTCTAAGCCCATCTGTACAAACATCCAATGGATGCAAGGCTAACACTTCAGCTCTGTGCAAGGCAGAAAAGATGTATATCTGCTGCAAATTAGTTGCAATCCATCTTGCTGTTGCTCCAGAGGAAGTTTTGGTGTGGCCCGGGGCCTGTATGGTGGTCCACGTAGATCCCAGACAGCCGACCAAAGGCCTCAGTCACTGGGACTGACCAGACCTACCGCACTCACTACGCTGCATCTGACCCGACCAGGCCTGTCAGTCACGGCGGTGCATTTCCCACGACTAAATACAGTAAGTCATGTAAAAGACTGAAAGAGGAAGCAGTTTTCTCAGCGCTAACACCACATGGGGCACTGGATATTCCTGTAACTCATGAATCACTAAATACGCCCATTCCTGTGTTAGTATCCAAGTCACAAAAAACGTCCAGACAGTTCCTGTTTGCTGGAATCATATACAAAAAAAACCTGAGCTGTTTAAAAGGGAAATTGAAAAACTTGTGCAACTTGCATCGTTACCTCTGGACAGAGTGCTAACCAACACCCTGCCAATGGAATCTGTTTGTAAGAGGCCAAATAGAGCATAAAATCATCCACCTACGCTGAAACCCAGCCAGATCCAAGTAGACCACCATTCTGTAAATAGGTCAAGAAAGGCCCGACAGGATGAGAAAAGTAAGAAAAACAATATATTTTTCTTCATCTTTGAATTGACGGCTGAAATCCAACAGGAAGAGGAAGTGCTAATAAACAGTCCCTCAACGCAGACAGCGAAAAAACCTCCTTCCTCAGCAAAGCATCTGACTCTACTGGACTCCATGAAGCATATTCTCATTGTTTCCACATATTGTCAGTGCTACCATTGTTGTGCCGCTCGTATTACTTCCTGACTTCGGACGTCTAAACTGTACTGACAGTGTTTGCTTCTTTTTCCGACTCCTGTGTTTGAAATAGCAACTGGAAGAGTTTTTTTGTCATGTGAGCGGAGAGCTGCGACGCAAACCTGTGTGGTCTTCAGCAGTGGCACCCTCTGAAGAAGGGGAGGAGAGGGGCTTTTTTATTTTCCTTCTCTTTAACAGAAACAAAGATGGACTGTTATAAAGAATGAACTGCATATTTATTTTTTATGTCCACATTTAAATTATTTATGCAAACTTTTGTAGTAAATGATAGCCATTCTGGTCATATAGTATGATAGAGATGTTGGAAATGAAAAGCTGTACAGTACATGAATGAATAAAGTTAAGGCAGATATATTTGAAAGAATGAGTGTATTTGTGTTTATTCCTAAACCGAAAAACTTCTTACATTTATTTTAAATCGCCAGAAGCCAATAAATAATGTTAAACTATTTTCATTTGATAAAAACAAGTCTAAAGAGGATAAAACTCAAAATTGGCCTGATGATTTTCAAAACTGAATCAGCAAATATGCAGAGGTTAATGTGAAAGTGTATTTACTTAATTTGTGCATAAATGTTTATATAAAGCTACATGTTTAAGTGTCCTGTGTCTCCACAGAGAAATTCCAGTACTTAAGACACTGATGTTTCTCCTCTGTCTGTGCACAGAAGGAGGAATCAACACTTGAAGGTTCTCAGGCATGACATTATGTCTGGGATTCAAGAATTAAAACAAAGCGTCACTACTCGTGGCATTTCCTGCTTTTAAGTGTCAGGCTGAATTAACCTTCTTTATAATGAAGCGTTTCAGTCCAACGGGGAATGAAAAAAAAGTCATATTGAAGTTGCACAGTAGCAGTGAAAACATCTATTTGTAGGTACCATTTTAATGACAAGAAGAAGAAGAAAACCTCCCCTTTTTGGAAAAAAGCTCAATACAACAATAGTAACTTTAATGAGGGCAGCACAAACTTCACAATGCAAGCGCAACTAGTTACTATTCCCAGCCATACAGTATCACTGCACAACACAAGATATTTAATTTCACTACAGGATCTATAATCTGTGGTCATAATACCGTATTCCAAGTCCAGGAGAGAACAGACAAACTGTGATTTTACTCAACAGGCAACAAGCAGAACATGTTTCCCAAGAAATTCATGACCACATCCTTTAGAAGAGGACGTACATGTATCGATGCTGACAAAGCATCTGCACTGTGTTAATGTGTGCACACGTCATGACCCACAGGTGACCTTGAAGAGCCCGGGGAATTCCGAGCTGCGCTGGAAGGTCGGCACAATCTGCTCTTAACAAATGAGTCAAGTCAGTAACACTTCACTTAGGGCTAATGTCTGGTGTTATCAGTGAAATTCTGCAGACCAGGTGCACAAGTCTCTCAGGATCGTCATGCGCTCAACTGTCAGAAACATGATTTACAAGCCCTAAAAGTTGGTACGGCCACTACGGAGTGCTGGGAATGTTGTCAATCAACAAGAACCAATGTCTGGGTCGAACCACGTGTAATAATATTCTGAATTTTTCAGTGGGTCAAGAATGTGAAATGGTCAAGGACAGAAAAACAACTGCTGAATATGGGGTTCTCAGTCTGTGCATTAGTTTGGATTCAACTGATGTATTAATATCACACTTGTTGTTGGAGGTGCTGCTTGACAGATTGTTATGAAAGAAGGCGCAACATCGGATTGGAGCTTTCAATAATTAGCCAAACTCAATTTTAGGCTGTCACAAATGTTCTTTAGGTCTGTATTATGAACAAATGAGGTGGATTTTAATTATACATTAAAAAATGCCAGGCAATTAGGGGGGAATACAATTGCAATTGGAGAATTATCCTGAAGTCTGATGATGCTAAACATAAAAAAAAACCTAGACATTAAAATCTGTGTCCATCACTAGAGATGACAAGGGTGAGGATCCAAGGTTTTTTTTATTTTTTAAATTTTAATCAAACTTCCTTGTCATTGTGACATTGTGTTTAACACCACTGCACACAACGAAATGTGAGCTCTGCATTTAACCCATCAACAAGGTGAACATGGGGCAACTGGGGGACTGGGGACGGTGCCATGCTCAGTGGACCTCAGCGGTAACTTGGCGGTAGGTGGATTCAAACCAGGGCCTCTAGTCCTCTTCCTTAACCATTACCTCACCAACTGCCCCGTTCTAAAATCAAGTAAACCAGTCTGCCTGAGGTCTAGATTTTTCTTATTAAGGAGGATCTGACAATAGTGAGTAAGGATTGTTTGACAGTTTTGATCTTCAAAACAATAGGAAATTATTAAAGAAATCCTAAAACTGCACTACTTGACAAAAAAAATCTGGCTGCCTTCTGCAAATAGTAAAATAAAAGAAAAAGAAAAAAGTGTCCAGTAGTTTTGAATCAGGCTGCAGTTACCTTTCAAACAAGTCAATGTTTGTCACACAGAAAAACTAAAAAACGGAACTACTAAAACTTAAGGTCAGTAGAACAATAGTAGTTTAATAAAATCGGCTTAATTTGCCAATTATTAAAAGTGTTAAAATGCTTTACAAAATATTTGGATTTTCAGAGAATATATCAACTTGTCTGAATATGGGGTTAGTAATGATGTTCATATAACACAGCTCAACAAGTAATTCCTAGGAGAAGTCTGCTTTTTATAGAAATGACTAATATTCCCTTGCTGTCCTCTTCCAGTCGTGAACCACAGATTTATGCGTCCGTCTCCCAGCTGAGCAGCCACTTAAACCCACCCTCCATTCACAGTGCGCTTATGTTGGACCTGATAATTTCTTAAGATAATCATCGTTTCCCCATGAAACACTCTCCTGCAGCGCAGCAAGGTCATTAACTTGTCTCTGACTTGCCACGTCTTCAGTTAATCTTTACACGCAGTAAATGTTGAGACACTGCTTCCATTTGCACAGTGCCAGGAAGGCCGTCTCAAAGACAAGCACCCTAGTGGCCCAGGAACTATCAACAGAGACTTTAATGATCTTCTGCCAAGTCCAGCAGAGACAGTTGAGAAAAAAAAGATAGACGCTGTGATGCTCGTTCTGTACACCTTTTTTTCTCAGCTGTGACTGTCAAACAACGGCCAACCAGCCATTTGCGCAGACAGAGAAAAAAAAAAACACAATCAGTGGAAACTGACTTAAGGCGACAGTCAAAGCATAAGAAGCACTAACTCTTATTTGGCAAAAAGCAGGCCTGTCTCATAAAAAGTCTTTATAGTCTTGTGTATCTGGTCTGTTTCCTGTACTGTTCCAATACTTAACTACGTTGCAAGCTGTCCAGGATTATTCTTCTGTTGGAACAGGTTCTGTTGCCACTACAGTGGACAATATTTACACCTTGGTAGCAGTTTACGTGGAGTGTCTCCCACACTTCGCTTCAGTGATTAAACCTCTGGCCTTTCAGTCAAATGTATTTAAGGAGAGGAAGTTATTGCTGGATTTAAACACTAATGGACAGTGACAGATGCATTCAGAGATAGATGGCTGTGCGTCGCCAACCACTTCCTGAGTCCTGACCTGAGCACTGCGAGCTTCAAACAAATGGAAACCAGAAGACAAATCTGGCTGCAGAGAGGAATGAGAAACGTGGAAAAAACAATTCAACTAATTTGGTGTCCCTCAGACGATGCGGGCTCTGGAAGGTGGATAGAGTTTCCTGTGAACAGTTCTCTGTAGGAAATGGAGAAGCTCAGGTCAGGGCCTCTTGTATTAACTTCAGGGTCCGAAATACATCTTATAAATGATTTTTATTCAACAAAAAAGGCTTTCATAAAAGTCAAGTGAAAATGTATTAAATATAAAGACACTTTTCCACCCATGGGCAGTAGCAGTGTACAGGTCAGGGGCTTCTACTGAGCCATGTAAGTCCAAGTCTGTGAGCTCCAGCCAGCCATGCAGTGAGTGGAGCCAAACATATGTGCCTGGGACAACAGGAGGTGCAGAGGATAGGAAACAGGGTTGTCAACAAACAATTCTAAACAGGCACAGCAAGCCCCAAGGTTCTGGAGGCAGAATGCACTTCCTTGCTAATCATCACCTTATGGACTTTGCATCTCGCAGGAAAAACAGAGGAAAACAATGTCACACCAAGTTGTTTTATCCTTGGAACAACAAGTTGCCCAAATAATCAAGTGCAGGACAAAATATATATTGCGCTAGTAGATCATTTGGGGTAACGTTAGAAAAAAAAAAACCTTCAACCATCAAGTTCCAAATACCTCCACACTATCACTGCCAACACTTACGTTGGTCAACTGTAACTGCTGCCCACAATAAGCTATAGTTTGGGTCTGTTGTTTTGAGGAGGCATTTTAACATCACATTATGAAGAATACAGAAAACCTTTCATTTGAGGTTAAGCTGAGGTAAATGCAAAAAAGAAAGTGAATTCCTCCACACGTATAAGTGGTTATGTTTTTCCGAGCAGATTTGATTTTCTTTTTAAATTATTAGGTCCTATGTAAATAAAACAAAAAACTACAACAGAGGCCAGACCAGTTAAACAATTTCTTTCTGCAAATAACTTCCAAAGGAGTGCGATGTGAGTGAATGTTTTAGGAAAAAATAGATAGGAACTCAGATAAAGGAAATTAAAGTCATTCATGTCTGAAAAATAAAATAAAAGGCGGTAATTTTAATGTCTACTCTAATACTGTGGAATATTGAGTGGTCAATTAAAGTGTCACAGACATGTTCAGATGCACTTATCTGCCACATGTGTCATTAGGATAGAACAAAACAAAGTTAATGAGCTGTTTAAACTTCCGCAGGAAACTATCCTAACTAAAACCATTTTTACTTGATTTTACGGGAACAGTGAGAGAGCTGATTTGGTCTGACAAACACAATGTAGGTTAGACGTTACTAGAAGAATAACAGCCCTACAGTGTCACAAGTGTGGCTTTGGACCTAGCGGTTAAGGAAGCAGACTTGGGTCCGTAAGGCCCCCGGTTTGAATCTCTCCTCCGCCAAGTTACCGCTGAGGTGCCCTGATCACTCTGGTGATGTGTTGTGTGCAGTGGTTTGGATCAGAATGAAAAGTTTGCTTTCCTTCCTTCCTTTCTTTCTTTAAGAGGGAAAAAAATTGAACCAATATCGTCCTAAATGACGTCGTCTCGAAAATAAAAAAATAAATAAATTACAACTATATTAATCCCTGGGGAATATCCTTTGGGAAATTATGCCTTTGCATTTAACCCATCACTGTAGTGAGCAGGGGGCTGGGGAGCAGTGTGTGGAGGACCATGCTCAGGGCACCTCAGTGGTAACCTGGCGGATGAGGGATTCGAACTGGCGGCCTTACAAACCCAAGTCCGCTTCCTTAACCATCAGGAACAGCAGATTAGATTCCTTGACTTAATCTAATAATCAGATCATGATGGTACTATTTTGTTGATCATTTACTCTGTCCAAAAGTAACATGACTATAAACAGTTCAGTAACATTTTACATCCTAGTAGTTTGAGCTATGACACAATGCACGTTTCTGCCACAACTGTAAAAGCAGTAACCGGTTGTAATGTTGCGGTTTCAGTTTGCAAGGTTTTTCTATCACTGACTGAACAGTAAGACATAAGCTAAACACAGCTCAAAGCTGCAAAACGGCTGGAGGGCTGAGTCTCACTGGGACCATTAGCGCTTGCTGCAAACCCTTTTGACGTTAACATAAGAAATGAACAGTCTTTTACTATTAAAATCCTTCTAATGTGGCAAGTTGGAAAAACACACAATAATAACTCGAAATTATGGCTGACAGATGGAAACCACAGACAGTTGTTGAAGAAGTTTCATCAGTTAGGATCAATGTTACTGCTGGAATCTTAACAGATTTCGTCAATTTAAGTGGGCTGATTTAAATCTTTACTCCGTGTTTTTTTATACAGGGAGGAAAATACAGCAAATCCATGTTTTATATGATGATGTTCTAATATTTATTTTGACAGGAGATTTAAAGACTCTCTTTAAACAAGACAAACACAGATCCAAAATCTCTGTATATTTGTTCTCTTTGAATAAAATTAGTATCAGCAGCTCTCTAACATTAAATCATCACATGCAACACAATCACAGTAGCTGTGCTGTCTTTCCCTGAAGGAGAATATCTGATGTGTATGGTCCTTTCAAAAAAACGTAGACGACCTGCTCAGGTGATGAGCACCGCACATATTCTGTGAAAGATTAAGTTAGCAGTGGCGGACTCTTCCTCCAGAAACAACAACCCCCCACTTCCACTCCCCAAGGGTTCATGACTGTTTCTTCAGACAGGACGGTGCCTTTCTGCTTGCTTGTAGTTTTGTTTATGTCACAAGTACTTAGCTGCAGAAGTTATTTCAGGACCTTACCAGATCTGGGTCTTTGAGAACTCTATTGAACCAATAACTTTACCATGTCTGTATCTCAGAGTATCCTGGCAATGGGTCGTTGATAAAATTTGAAGGATTTAAGGCTGGATAAGAAGTGTACAGCTCCATCTAACAGCAGAACTATTGTATTAGGTGTTATATATACACACACTACACCCACCAAAATGGGTGAACATTTCTAGTTTCATTTTAAGAATCAATCCAACTTCAGTGTCTCCATCAACTATCCATGATACACTGATATCCTCTCCTATCCACCCTGTCCTCTGTATCTTCTACTCTAACTCCAACTACCTCCATGTCCTTCCCCTCTGCATCCATCAATCTCCTCTTTGTCTCCTACCTGGTAGCTCCATCTCTAGGATCATTCTTCTACCAATATATCCACTGTCCCTCCTCTGAACATGTCCAAACCATCTTAATCTGGCTTTTCTCCAAACCTTTATAGCTATGTTGTTCCCCAATCCCCTAATCGCCCTATACACTGATATCATCATGTGCCACAGTTTTGACCCATGTTGTATATAGACAGGCCTAGAAGGACAGTTTATTAGTGCCTAAAATATCACATACACTATGGTTTTGTGAAGAGAAATAGGTTATTCTGTGAGAAACTGTCCGACTGATGAACATCTCAAACTGTCTTTGCCTGGAAACAGCAGCAGCATATTTGTGAGTTCAGCATGATTGCCAAATGCTGTACTCACGTTTTTGTTCTTTTAAGGGAAAAGTGTGTTGTGAGTTTGCGCTCCAATGTTTTGGGCGTTAGCAGGACCATTATTTATGACAGCTAAAATACACTGTTCATATGGCTCTATGAGAAAATCTCTCTTCCCTATGACTCACAGTCTGCCCGTCTGACTATCTGCAGTGTATTCGCCTTTTCAAATAAAGTGCTTGCATCACCTCCAAATTTTCACTGACAACCGAAAAGTCCTGCGGCTGGGACTCAGAAAACCAACCCTGGCTCTTCTTTTGTTCGTTCAACTCTTCCATGATTTGTACCAGACATCATCCATAGCTTTTAATCTAAAACAACACACTAGCATCCATCCTTTCTCAAACTTTTCTGTCTCCTCCTAAATTTTGTTCAGCCAAACTCAGACAATAGGACATGACTGTGGATCAAAAGAGGCTTTAGCTCATTCCACATTTTTCATCAAGGTGTCCTCTGAAGTTTCTCTTACTCAGCATATGTGAAGCAGGAGGAAAGAGCACAAGAGGCAACAGTGAGTCAAGTCCCTCCACTGAAGAAAATATATGGTAGATAGGAAAAGGGAGAGAGTTGATTCAACCAGCAGATGCCGCCGGGTCCGTTTGTGGAGTGGTTACCTTGGAGAACATAGATAATTAAATACATCACAAAACCATCTAAGACTACTGTGCTTGGTGCCTCAATTTACCACATCTAAAGGAAACCCGGTACTCTAAATGACATCCCATAACATGTTATTGATTTTGGAGGAAAACTTGCGCAAATTGACACTGCTCCGCTTATAGAGATGAAGACTTTTTTTTCCCTCTACATGCCCAAAAAATCGGAATAACAGGCCTGTATGCCAAATGTAATATGGCTGCCAGACATCAAGGCCAAACACCTTCATGAAAAATGTCGACATCAACAAGTTGAGGTTTTTATGACACAATCAATCACATTGTAGCAACTGGACAAGAACAAAGAACATTCAAAAATAAATCTAGTGAATTAAACCTGACGGCTGTTGTGTCAACAGTGGATCTCCCAGCACACTGTGTTTTCCTTCCAATCTCTACAACATGAATGATGACTTCTGCGTCTGCTTCAGTCCTAGCCTGGAGTCTGGACCCTGATGAAACACTCATTAAAGGCCTTGGAATGAAACATTTTAACAACTGAAACCTTTTTCAAAAATAGATCTGAATGTTCTTATGATACATAGTGCCACTGGAAGCCCCAACCTTTACCAGGGCTTATTACCAGGGAATTTGAACTAAGGGCCTTGCGGACCCAAGTCCACTTCCTTAACCACTAGGGCACCAACTGCCACCAACTGACATGATAATAGATATGTTTTATATATCAATACTTTTTTGTCAAAAATCTAGGCTTTTTTGATAAATCTACAAAAAAATTGGCAACTTTAGTGTCATTCATTCTGACAATGAATATAAAAATACGATACAGCTGTTGACAATCTTATGTTATAACTTGTGTTATTCACAAAATGGTGAAACCAAGGGTGGGTCATTTTTGATCCCCAAGGAATCTGAGGTGTTAGATGTGATTCATTCCTTATAATGTCCTGTGAAAACTGAGAAATCTAAGGTAATGAAACATCCCTCAAAGTTGTTGCAAAAAGGCAAATGTATCACAGCAACACAGGCTGTAAATAGCCATGTGTTTGGAATTAGGAGTTTAACAATCACATATGGGTGTAATGTTCAGCGCTTAACTACTTCACTGATCCTTTCCTGTCAACCAAATACCCACTTGGAAGGAAATGGCGTTTTACAGGTCAACAACACTTGCAGGGCTCTCAGGAACCTGCAGCCCAGAGACGATGCTAACCATGATTAGAACAACAGACCAGCCCAAGATAGTTGTGGTCTGCATTGCTTCCACCTCTGGAATGTCCATATTACAAACTGCAATCGCTTCCTAACTCCGAAAGAACTGTTACCAACATGAAGTTCATTTCTATGTCAGATGGCTTTCGCTCTCTCCCCCTCGTCTCACCCTGCATGAAAAAGGCATTCATGGTGCAGTGTGTGGACAGACGGGGAGAGTGCTCTCTGCTTCCATAAATAAGGCTGAGGTAGACTCCAGCCTGTTTCATCCATCACTGAAGTGGAGCTGTGTTTGTGGACCAGGAGGGAGCAAGGGGGCTGGATTCATCCATGTTCCCAGCAGCCATCCCCCATGTGGGAACTTCACACAGCCATTAAACACCTCATGGCAGTCGGTTAGCTATTGGGCCAGCTGAGCCGACGAGAGAGCGGAGATCCCACAAGAGCTCCTCTCGTCCCCGTGGACATGTCAACAGGTTTTTCATTTAAAGTTTTAGTGCACATCTCGGGCACATAAGTCTGCTGATATAGGAGAAATGGATGCACATACGTCTTCAGTCTTTCTTAGAGTCACAGAGGTGTTAATGTAGGACGTGAAACCCAGTGCTGGGTCAATAAAAACACTGTTTTCCTTTGCTTACAATAACACAAGTTCCTATTGCAGAAGTTTTACATTATGGGTGAACGCACATTTCCATGTCCTGATATTTCCAGTTGAGGATAATGATTTATTCTGTAGGTGAACAACAGTTTATAAAATATGACTCTGTGGCAGGTGTTTGCAATGAGCTAAGATTAAAAAGAGGGTGTTATATATAATTGTGCTTGGAATATAACTTGACAGCTTTGTAAAGTTGGTAAAGATGAAAACAAAGTAGGTTCACAATTATCCGTGATTAAATAATAAAAAAAAATTAATTAAAAAAAACAAACAAAAAAAACACATTATATTAAAATACTGTATTTTTAAGGCATACTGGATTATACGATACATTAAACAACACTAATTACACTCACATGCTCAGTTCCCTTCTCATTTACAGAAGGCCAGTATGTATTACTCCCTGCTGTCAAAACACGTCATAGGACAGCATTACTAGACAGGGTTTCGGACTGCAGTAGCCATAATGCTCTGACAAAAAATAAAGCTGTGCGGTTTCAGAGCTTACCAGACATTTTGGACAGTTTTTGTAAAGTTTCGTTCAAAGTCAGGAAACACAACCAGAATCCACGCATAATGTACAGAGCAATGTTGATTTAAGAGAACATTATAGGTTTGTAAGTGTGCTTTATGGTCAGGAAAACATGGTATCGCTGCTAAAAGTGTGACCAGTCAATGCCGGTGCTTCTTTCTTTTCCCTTTCAACTCTTGTTCACTTTATCTTCCAATCTGAGTTTCCCACAGTCCATGATAATAAACACAGAATATCTGCATGCCTGCGGCTAGACCTGTGGTTGGAGCCCATGGGGTGTGATTGTGTCCAACCTGCCCTGAAGTTACTCTAGGGAGTGAACAAAGTGTGTGCCATTAGTGGAGGAAATGCAGGTGTTGAACATGAATTTAGTTTCCCAAGCTGTAAAAAAAGTGTACACATCTGGCCTGATAAAGACTCCCACACAACATGGGATTAAGGAGTTGTTTGCCATCTATGGATTACAGCACGGAATAATTGAATTAAAACTACAAAAACATAAACTTATGAGGGAAAAAATCCCCCTCTCCACTCTTTGCAGTCGTGGGAGAAGAGTGGGCCTGTTTGATCTCAACTTGCCCCTATTAATTAAAGTCAAATGCCATTGACTCTCAGCGTTTCCATGGGGTTCATGCAACCCTTCCAGAGAGTGGAGTTGGATTATTGAGGAGGTTGACGCCACATTGTGCTGTTGAGAAAAAGTGAAGAGGTTGCTTCCTTCACTGCTCCTTCAAACAACACTCCACATGCCATGGATTCCTTCTGACCGCACAACTGGGCAGATGCTTGATTAACAAATGGCCTTAATTAAGTGTGCCTTCTTTGTGAACAACTGCAGTGTCTTTGAATTTTATGACTTTTTATTACATTGGTCATTTTTTTTCTCCTCATGGTCAGACAAAGATGAAAGTCTTTCTTTATTCGTTCACTCAGCCGATCAATAAAGACTAGGATTATTTGGTTTGACTGGTTGACATTTTTCCTGCCTGATTCCTCTAAATGTAGAGAAAAAACCCACGAAAATATATCCTCTAAATCAGACTCTTCACCTTGTGTTTTCCACAAAAGTGCGGGTGAAAACATAACTTTGTGTTATTATCCCATCAGTCTCAAACAATTTTAAAGGCCAGGGAGTTCTGCTTTGGTTTCATCTGATAAAATAATGTGTTGCTTTAGGTACTTTCTTTCTTCAGGTTGTCCTTGGCAGACTTGAGTCTGGTTTTCGAGGTCTGGAGTTTTTATTGGTCTCTAGCCTGACAGTCTCTCCTGTTACGGATCACAGCAACAAATTTGTCAGCCCTGATATCAGCTATGATGTTCATCATTGGCAAAAAACATGAAATAACCAAACTACTTCTCAAACCCAAGGTGTGCACCACATCATGGGCTTTAAGTATTGTTGCACCCCTGTAAAAAACAATCCCAGAAATACCTGTTTGGAGTTACAATCTTTGACGAAAAAAAGGAAAGGAGATCCGTCTCTTGAGGCAACAAGCCCAACTGTGGGACAGACAGCACAAATATAAAGCCTCTTTCTGGTCTCCATCATACGGTGTGACAGTAAGAACGGGGCCCTGGACTGGTGACAGCACCTATAAGTCTCCATCAGGGCCCCAGGGCAGGCTGTCTCATGACTCTGTGCAGGTGCCTCCTGTTCCTGCCTCAGTCGCCAGAAAGGCAGACACTAAGTGGCTCTCCTTCCCCTCCAACTCCACCTCATCTCCATCACAAGTCAGTAAGATATTCCACAGTCATGGAGGGGCTTAGTGAACGACGCCATGTTTAGTCATTAGTGAGCTGCAGATCTTGTGAGGTGGACTAGAAAATCTATAATGTCACATCAGATGGCGACAGGAGCGTGAGAAATCCTCATGCAGGGTTTCATCTTTTTTTTTTTCTTAATGTTTAATTTACGTGTCCAAACAGACATTGTGATGAAGTATATGATCAAAAGCTTTGGGACAATTACTATCATTGTCACCATAATTCTACAGCCATATCTTACACAACTACAGAAACTTATTAGAAAGGTTGAATGGCTAAGCAAAAACCCGGCTTTATTAAATACTTTGTTTTTAGAGGTTTCTATCTATCATACTGAATATGTCCACTGAAACTGGTCACTGACAGGCTCAGTCAAACTCTAGCTAAACTAAATAGGTGCAGGCTGTGGTTTTTTAACTACATAGATCTACATATGGTAGCATGGGATTAATTTTCTCATCTGGCAAAAGGCAACAGTGTTGATCTCTTTACTTGATTAAAAATATGTTGTTATTTTTTCTAAAACAGATAAAACAAAGAAAAGAGAAAGATTAACGATAAGAGCAAAACTAAAAAGGAAAAATGTGAAGTAGGTCTGTTTTCTTTCTCTCCATCTGTGTGGCCTGTGACACATTCATCATCAACTCTTCTGCGATATGATCGATGTTTGATCACCTGGCACAGACTGACAGACTGCTGAGAACTTGATGGCTTTTGTTTTTTCTTTCTTTATACTTCATTGCTGTCTAGCTGCTGTCCAAAAGAATAAATGATGACTTCTACACTTAATTCCGCAACAACATCTGTGATTTGTCAAAAACACGAGGGCTATGAATAAAAGCAAATACCTCAACAAACAATTAGTGGAATTCAGAGCCTTCCAAACACCCTTCTCTTCATGAAAATACGCACACATATATAGCGGCTTTTGCAAAGTTAACATGGCATGTGTCTGCGGAGGCCAGTTGGCTTAGGCTGCTACGTGAAGTTTGCCAGGAAACAGACCAAACATTCAGCAGGCAAAGAGGCAAACATTCTACTGAGTCTTTAAAGACCTATTCAGGACGTATGCACAAAATTACAGCCTGAACAAAAATGCAGAACGAAAGGTTCTTAAATATCAATTGCTGACTGCCTTCTTGTGTTAACACTCGGGCAAGGAATGACGGCAATAAGGATGGCAAGCACAATTCTCTTTGCTGATCTTTCAGTCTGCATCCACACAATCACATAATTCTTTAAGTGATGTGTGCATGAGCAACACCTTCTCATATTTTAAGCAAACTTCTTGTCATTGTGACACTGTGATTCACACCACAGCACACAACCAAATGTCACCTCGGTATTTAACCCATCACCATAGTGAACAGTGGGCAGCTTTGAGCGCCTGGGGAGCGAGTGGGAACGGTGACATGGTCAGGGCACCTCAACGGTAACTTGGCGCCAGGGCGATTCGACCCAGGGCCCTTTAATTTAATCCATGGCAAAATTAATTTTCTTTGTATAATCAGTAGAGCAAAAGTCAAGAAAACATTTGACTTTTTTAAAAGCCGGGTCAGTACATGTACAAATTGGATTTATCTGGAAAAATCTATAGAAATCGTCATGGGTATAAACACCTAACCTTCATTAAGTAAAAAGAAAAATCACAATTTAAACATTCCACTAATGTCTACTCTGTTAATACAATTACTGAAGTAAGACATGTGTTACCATCTGTGTTAGCAATTGAAAAACACGGCATAACCACTGTTTGTCATTAGGAGTCAAATAAAGGATAGTCCTTGGTTGGCCCTGTAGATAACAGTACATTTACTGTGTGTTAAACTGTGGGAATGGTGGTCACATATGTGAAATACTACTCCCAAATTATTCTTAGCTGTGTTTGAAATGTGTCTGTTCAGCTGGAAGGGCTTTCTGCACTCAACCGAGCTGTGATCCAAATATTTTCAGAGATATTTCATTGCCTACAGACAAATTCCTGGTACAACATTAGAAAAAAAAATCCCAAAGGACTGTATAAATGCGACTTTAAAAAGAAATTGCTTTCTTACACATTTTTGCATGGTGCTGTACGATCGCAGTACCTTGGATGGCTGATCCAAAACTGTCTGACATTTACAGCAACCATTTGATTTAATGTTACAAGGGGGAAAAGCAAAAATCACTGATGATTGCGGCATTAAAAACATGCTTCCTCTGGAGACTGACAACCAAACTCTATCTAAACGGACTGTTGTACTGAAACTCTAGATCACTGAGGGGACAAGAAAATACTTTTGTACTTGTTCTTTTTGTCTTTTCATTACAAATATGTAAACTCTGAAAAATACGAGCCACCTGACTTCTCTTATCTACAACAGCAGTCACTACAATGTTGTTTTTTTTCTTTTGTTACCAGGAAGAGCTTGTGTTTCCATGAGGACTAAGGGTTTTGTGGACAAATGGTGCACTGTGTCTCTGAGGTGCTGATTGACTTGGCAGATGGAATATAAATTAGAACGCAAAGGCATCAGTAAGGATGATCCCCTCTTTTTTTCCAGCACGATCATGGGTAAGAATGGACAGGGAATCATTTTGCTAAAGCCTTGGTTGGCAGACTGCGTCTTGAAGTGCTTCAGCATCTGTCGCTTTATTTTTTTTTCCAATGGAATTCTCAGCAATGTGTGTTTCTGTAAATTACTTTTTGCAACATGCGATATTGATTAATTGCTCACAAAGGCAAAATTAGTCATTTGAATCTTAAAGCCAAGTTTGAAAAAACATTTTTTGTACGCAAGGGAAAAAAAAGAAATCAGGTATCAGATGAAATTTTTTTTTACAGAGATGTGTTTATATTTAACCACGGCTGTATTCAATTATTTGATTCAAAAGAGTGAAAGCAAAAGTGAAATAATGTGAAATTATTCCATTCCAAACAGATTCCATTATGACACTGAAATCATTCTGACATATTAAGGTTGGATTTGATCATTTCGTAAGTGTGGTCCACTCAAATTACTGAGAATGTCCCTTTTAAATGTTAGAAAAAATGTCTGTTAGCATTTCACTTAAGATTGATGTGAAGTCTTTGTTTATCTCAACCTCATACATTTTCATGCCTGTATGTGATCAAAACCTGTTGAATTTGTAGGTTTTTTTTTCCCTGTTACTGTAGAGATAAACAGGGGAGAAAGGACAAAAAACATTAACCTTGCAGGCCAGTTTAACAACAGCGATCATTAACCACAACTGCCGATGACATAATTCTTTTCACTTCCACAATCTGACTCACATGAACAAGACTAAAAAAGCCAGGATGACTTCCAACAGGCAGTTGAAGTGTAGCCTGACTTTGACCCCTTTCCCTGTGACCACATCATGCACCTGTGCTGTCAAAGACCCTGTTCCAACCATGCATGGGGCCGCGGGCCTCCCTGTCCTGCCTGATGTATTTCGGAGTGTCGCGGGGTTCTCTCCCTCAGGGTGAAGGTCTCTCTCCAGAGGCCCGATTAAAACGGCCCGGGCTCTCAGCTGTGTTTGCTGCTTGTCAAACAACCTGGTTTATGGGCTTCATTAGCGGAGGAGGTGGGTTACATATGGGGAGTATGTTTTACTGCCACTGGCTGTCTGTAAAGTCCAGAGATCGTGACTTCTCTGACACTCAGTAAATCATAAGAGGTTTACAGCATTTTTGCGAAAACAGGATGAGAACATGGAATGTTAGCAGTACATCAGGAATGAAAAATGTCAAATGTATTGCCAATGTAACATGTAATAAAAATAGTTGTGTTTTTCACTTTTAAAATTACATACAATACAGCCAAACTGTTTTTTTTTTTTTATTATTTAGATTTGTTTCAGCTGAGTCTTGAGAACACGACCAGAGTAGGGAAGGAGATGTATGTGTGTGGTTTAGTTTAAACCAGTGGTGACATCATGTAATAAAACAAAAGTTGCATCAATAGAACATTCTATTCAATCCTTTTGGACATTTCCAGTAGAACACAATAAGTAAGCAACTGCAGACAGCACTAATGGTTACTGACATCATAAATTCAAAGATTTACTGACAGAACAAACTTACAAAAGTACGAACTTGCAATTTAATAAGCAACAACACTGATAGACACTGGCACAGATAAAACAAATGCTACAAGTTTAAAACTTCATTATTTCATTATTTATTTTTTTCATTTTTTATTTACTTATTTATTTCATACCTTCTCATTGTATTGGCCAACTGGAAGAACAAGCCAAGGGTAAAATGATGTCTGTGTGTGTGGCTCAAAAGTGAAAGGAAACGCGATGACTTGGCAGAATGTTTCAAGGTGAGTGATGCAGCGATATTTCTACCTTCTAGACATTCTTCACATCACTTGCTGACATTTAAAGACAAAGGTCAGTTAACAGACTGTCTGCTGATATTTGCCAACTTTTGGCTGCAAAAATGTCATGATTATTTGCTTTGGAAAAAAAGAAGAAAAAATATTGCTTAGACTTAAGTGTGCAAGCTACTACCGACTGCAAAAAAAAGGAAAGGAAAAAAGATGTAGTTTCCTCTGATATATAATAATATAATATATAACTGATAATATAGTAGTCACACATTCAGTACAGATCGGTGTGACTAAAGTACTGCGGTGTCTTCTGGGCTTTATTCATGTCTCACTTCATTTTATTACATAAAAAACAGACAGTGGGTTAACACTGCGTCTATCTTCATATTTGTTTTCCATTGCTTTCACCCAGGAGACACACAAGTACTCACAAAAGTACTGACAATTTATCTTTCCTTTTCTGTAGCAGAACTAGTAGTTCCTCCCATGTGCTTAGAACAGTAATCTGTCTTCTGGATTTTAACACCAGCAAGGTGCTCCCTTACAGATTTCCTTGTACAATATTAGGAAGCATTAGCAGGGGAGCTGGTGTGGGAGCAAATCACCGTCGCAATAGTTTATGAAAACAACGTAACGCCATGTCCACGTCCTCACTATACCTGTTTAAATGATTTCTACACTACCTGTACTACGCCATTATTCATTGTAAATATACAGTATTTCTCTCGGTAGATTCACTTACTGACCTTGGCTATACTAAAAATCTAAGAAGTATTTTGAATTATAACATCTTTTGACACATTTAAGGATTGCATACATGTTGGATGTTTGTGAGCAGCAAAGCATGATGAACAACACATTAGACGAGAGATACGGTTTTCCTAAACTAAATTTTTAAACAGCTCAGATAATCTACAGTTCTATGATAGTTGAATATTGCTTTAGCTCTAAGCTCTGTCAGAAACAAAGAAACTATGGTTCAACATATCTGTGGCGTAACTGCAGTTCAAAGTCTAACTGGTTGTTCTCATGTATTTGTATTTTTTTTTTTGATGGGTTGCTGAAGTTGGACTGACAATATGCAACATATATCCTAGATTTAAGCAATTTTAATCACAAATTTCTTTCAGAAGCTACATCTGTTTTGGATTTAAATAAACTATTTTTAATAACTGTAATATAACAATAAATGTGGCCTAGGAACAACCAGTTTACTTGGTCTCATATATATATATATATATATATATATATATATGTATATATGTTTATTTCAACAATGTTAACAATTACAGAATCTAAACAGACTTTTCAGACAAGGTTTTGCCTGTTTAATATCTCAAACTGCATTTGCCTGTTTATACGTATATGTAAGTATTATAAAAAACACAATGGCTGCTATGTTGTTGAGTTTCATTCTAAGTTGTAAATAACATCACTAGAAAGTATTTCAAAAAACATTTATTGCTGATCTTTTTTCCTAAAAACATCTCCATCTGAACTCCTTTACTTTTACTCCATCTATGCCACAAATCTAATAGAGGGAATTATTTCTACTTAACTGGCAAGAATTATGTTCCTACAAAACATGTCTCATAATGCAGTGAGACATTAGGCCTTAATGCCAGTGAGCGAACACATATGGAGGGAAATTTGTTCCATCTCCAGGAATTAACTTTGAGGTAACTTTATATTTTTTGAGTATTTCTCATATGGAGTTAACTTACTAAGGAGATGGGGCTAAGGAGTCAGAGCAGAAGCCCTCATGTGTTTTATTAGATGCACACTGACTATCAGCTGTGACTGTCATTTTAAATCTCACCCAATCTGGCCACTTTTACTGCAGATGTGCTGGAAAATGGTGATGCACACTCGCAGGCCCGTGCCAGACGGGGCAGACACGCTGCTCTGTGGTAGCCATTTCAGCAGTTATGTTTCCCAAGACATATTTCAGTTTAATGATGCAAGGAAAACGAAGACCGTCCCCAGGGCTTACTTTTTGACTTTACCTATTTTTCAAGCAATTTCACCTGTCCACAGTTGGTCTCGCATCACAAAATGATGTTGTGTTGAAGTTTTACACGGATGTCTTCTAAGGTTTTCAAAATGTCTGGAAAAATCAGTAAACAAATGACTTCACCCTGGGCTGAAGGATTAAAATACCTGTGAGGGGGTGTGCTTTCACCACAAGCTTTCTTCTTTTTAAGGAATTCTACAAGTTGACAAAAAAGCAGACCTGGTAACTTCTTGTTATTTGTTGAGTTTTCATCATTTACTTTCCTGGTGGTCTACGATCTAGAGCTAAGACAGCCACATTAAAGCTTTAAGAAAGATCTGGAAAATAAACCTTGCGAACTTTTGAAAAAAAAAACAAACAAAAAAAAAGAAGTCTGTGCAGCAGATTTTGATTCTGGTTTGTGCATAATGGCTGCTGTGGAGATGGGCTCTTAGAGGAAAAAGCAGGGAGCTCAGTTGCAAATTTAAAGAGTTTGCTGAGGTCAAGGCATTCACAGCTGAACATACATCTGAGGTGATGCTTCATATACGAAAGGGAACAAGGGTTTAATCTCCACCTTGAAAAAGTGCAGCTCTCCAACTATTCTTCAGCAATGCAGATGGGGCTGAATAATTCATGGCAACACAGGCAGTCTTTATGCTGCTGATCTATAAAAATAATCCCATAACATCATCACACTCCCTCCATGACTCGCAGGGCTCATACAAGGCACTTGGGAGAGGTCCACTGGAATTTCAAGCACAGCAACTCCGACTTGACTTACTCACAAACTTTGAGGGTTTTATTAAGGTTTGTTGTTTCCTGGCAACAACCATTATAATTCTTCGCCCCAAAGAGATTTTTTCAGAAGCACAAAAAAGTAGTCTAATCCTAGCAGATGTAAGGAACCAAGTAGACTTAACATGTTAAATAGCAAAAGAAAGTGCAGAAAATGTAGAGAAATGCACACCAAGAAAAAAAAAAACAAAAACAAAACATATAGTCTCTAGTGAATAAAAACAAATTAAATCTGATCACAGAGCCTGTTTTTTGAACAGCATCTCTTATATATTCCATTCAAAAAGATATAAAGTCTATCACTAATACCAGTCAAAATTAGCCGAGCACCTAAAAGATCAGATTCCATTGTACAAAACAGGGGATTTGCCCAGGTTAACAAGAAACTGGACTAGTGGTAGGAATTGCCAAATAATGATCACATGTTTCTTTTTGCACAATAAGAGGCTTGTTTGGATTGTGTCGTGCACTCAGCGGAACAGACCCAATAATAAAGTGTCTCATAGCTACTCTATCAACAACCAAATAGTGTTAACAGCATACAAAACAGGCACCCAAGAATCAGTTTGGGTCAATTCATACACTATAATTATATGTTTCTGTGCCAAAAAATTGGCAGAACAGCTAATATGTGTCAAAGTCAAATTAGGAATGGTGCTATCCAAATGTCTGAGTGGAATAGACCCAAAGTTATTAAGAGCAGGTACGATGAAGTACCTATTCCAGCAACTAAATCTCCTTCTGTGCTGATTTTTTACAACATACAGTTCTTTTGACACATTTAATGGCAATGACAATTCTTGGCCAAAACACCCTCTATTGAAGAGGTTGGCTCTGGACTTCTGTGGCACATTCTGCAATTATCGTGATTGGTAGGTGCTGCATAAATTGAATGTTTCTATCCTAATGAGGGTCTTAAAGCAAGGAACCCAGTTAAGTTCATGTATAAGGAGGACGTCCAGGAGACATGAAGAATTTCAATGTGAATCACAATTCCTGTAAAGTCTGGGGTTGGGGAAAGTCCAGTCTTTCTGATTGTCTGGGAACCATGGATATTTGTATAAAATTTTATAGCAATCCATCCATCAGTTGTTGAGATATTGCAGTCCTGACCAAAATGCAGGACTTGCGGACCAAGATCAACATTACTAAAAAAATCTTGGACTAAGAAAATAAAGATAAATGCAAAACGTCGACAGAGACAAGATGGACTGTGTGTTTCCTGAAGCAAATGTGTCTTATTAACTCAGCTTCTTAGGGGCAGCTCATTTTCTTTGGCCAATATTGTTCCACTTGGCAGAATCTGTATTAACAGTTCCCTGACCCTGCGTTTAATGTGCTTCCAAAGTCAAGTTGAACAATGTCATTAGATCAACACTTTGCTCTCTGGAAAGACAGATAGAGATATGACTGACAAGATGGGGTTGAATAAATGAAACCAAGCCAGGAGACAGAGAGAAGAAACAGGTTAAGACTGCACCCGTCCTGCGGTTCACCCTAGTTTACAGCCAAGCTGTGTAAAAGTTTAAAGAGCACAGTTGACGTGGCTATGACTCTCTTGTTCTTCAAAGATTTCAGACAAGTGAACAAAGAAGCAACGCCATGACAAACTGTCTTATGGGTGTTTGCCAAACCTACCCCCTCTAAAGTGATGTGATCTCTCCCACAGAGGACATTAATAATGACCTCTCGTGTTCATAATGTTACCTGTGGTCAACCTTACTGTTTTATCTGCATGGCTCTGGCACTGTACATTACTGTTTTTGGTTTATAACCAACATATCACTGTGGTTGGGATAAGCCCTCAAAAGAGATGTATGTGGTGATAATATTACTTAATGCATGAAACATGCATGCTTGCATTGCATGTAGGATTGTTTCCATAGTCAGTGAAAACCGTTTCTCTGTATACCCACATTGAGGAATACAAGGGTTTTAGTTAATAAAAGCTTTAATTTCATTGACATTTGGAAAGCCACTTGTTAATAAGTTAAACTGCTATTTCCAACCTTTCTAACTAGACACAGCGCTAGTTATTAAACGCGTTGATAAAAGTACATCAAAAGCTTTTCCGTTGGCAGTCTTTGTACCAACATGCAGCACTGCGAGTGTGAAGAAGTGGCTTTACAAGCACATAAAAGCTGATACTGTTACAGCGCACTGGATTGTGGTCAGTCTCCTAAATGTTTAAAACAACAGTTGGCTTTTGTGGGTTTTCTCTTCACATC
Organism: Paraplagusia blochii; assembly: GCA_016785265.1. Classification (NCBI taxonomy): domain Eukaryota; kingdom Metazoa; phylum Chordata; class Actinopteri; order Pleuronectiformes; family Cynoglossidae; genus Paraplagusia; species Paraplagusia blochii. The sequence goes on along the minus strand of JAFBJS010005847.1, from coordinate 27,441 downwards.
ACTGCAGCCCCCCTTGTCTGTTCTTAGGTCAAAAGAAAACCACAGCACACAATGCAATGAACTTTATGCATTAAAGACTAAAAGAACTTCAAGTATTGCAACTTCAGCTGGATGGCTGTGGTTAAATGTGATCTTTTCAATGTCATTAGCGTAGATTAGTGAAGTACACTAGCGGTTAGGACCTTACGTACAACTAAATAACAGTCATAACTGTGAAACATAGTCATGGCTGTACCTGATAGCTCACAAGACCATATTTTTTACCAGAAATTGTAATTACTATGAGGTATTATAGGAAAGCACTTAAAATGAAAAAAAAAAGTCCTTTAGCCTGGTTTAAGAAAGCATGGGGGATTTCACATGCTTACTGAGACACATGGACACATGCGTTGAAATGTAGACCCATAGGCCAGGGTGAGGCTTTTTGCCTTTGTTCTTGTGGAGCGCCTGATTAAAAACATCAAGCATAATTTCCTAATTGTGTGCTCCTAACCACTTTCATCTGAGTCATGCAAGAACAGCAGGTAGGGCTGTGATCTAATAAGCCAAAACGTGCCGCCCAGTCTTCCAGACACATGAAAGAGAGGATGTTCACCCTGTGACTCAGGCTTTTCCATGGGAGAACTGACTTGTCATCGCCAGCTTCCTCGTATCCCTCAAGTCCTGTGTGGCCTACAGCAGGCTCGCTGGATATTGTTGTTTGCAAAATCTAAACTTACACAAACCAAGCAAATCATGAGTCTTAAGGCAGGCACATGGATGCCCAATTCTATGGACATCCATGTGCCAACCATTGTTTTTTAATAAGCAGTTTTTCAAAGTTGTTAAATTCATGCTCACAATACAGAAATGGATTTAAATCAGTTCCAATTTCATTGGATAAAAGTTTGTTGATACTGCTGAGTGGCGTAAGTAGTTAGAAGTTGGCAGGCGAAATCTCTCAAATGTAGGAGATTGCAGCATATAATTGAAGACGACCAGATCCTGAATATTTAAACATCACTATGGAGCGTGTTTTAACAGATGTTAGCAGACCGCACACATGAACATCTGCTTTTTAGACCTTTTTTTAGGATTTTTGGCAACAGGCTGCGATTAGGTGCTGATTCTACTCAAGAAGAAATAGGTTCAAAAAGTGCTATTAGTAGAAATGAGGCAATGTGCAAAAAATAAAAAAATGTCAGGAGTAATCTCTTTAAGACAGATCAAAAAATGGTTTATGAGTCTGATTGATTACCAAATAAAATGAATGAATACTTAAAACTAACGTTAAAGTGAGATTGAAGTTGTCATACGTGAAAGTGAAAATAATGAATTGAGGGGTCAGTCAGACAGAGATCATAATAGTCTTGCACAATATGTGGAAAATATAAATATATTTAAGCTATTACTGCTATATTTGTTTTGCTTTCTCTTTTTATAATCAAAATATTTGAAGAACCTCAAGATAAAGTCGCTGACAAGCCAACCTTGTATTTTTCTACCAGTCTCTGTGGACATCTCGTATAAATGTTGCCTGCTTCAGTATTTGTTGATGAACTCTGAGCTTTCAGTTCAAATTCCCCCTTGAGACAAACAAAAATGTCCATGCAAATAAATCAAACTACATCAAATACTATGATAAATGTAAGTAAACAAATGCAACTCAGATGTGGGGAAACATTACAGCCATCCACACAATGCCCTAACCTCATCACTGCAATAAAAAGCTGATGTCAGTTTTGCAAAATGGACAGCGAGCACACAGTTGTCAGGATATGCTCAACAAGTGATTTAGTCGTCTCGCTTTAGGGACGTAGCTTCATATGGCCCACATGTTCCACAAAGAAGGTTGTGCATCTATTATATCCGAGATCAGTGTGTAATTGTGGCTGCCACTATGTCTGTGTTTGTGCCTGTGTTTAGGTGTTTCTGTGTGTACCAGCTTCACTAGCCTACATGTGCAAAGCATACGTTACCATATGGAGACGGGAAGAAATCCACCCCAGGGGCATTAAAGGAATTTAACCAGTATCAAATGGAATAGAGGGAAGCCAGGCATGAGGAGGGCGGGATGGCCCTGCTGATCTCTACATTCAGTTCAATTTCTATTCAGTTACATCCCATAAATACCAGTGTTGAGCCATGTGCTTCTCAGAATTTATGCAGGGAGATTATCTGTCTTTTACAGTCCGTGTACTGATTGTGTAACACTTTCCTAAAACATAAAAGCTGTATGAGGAGATTATAGGCCAAACTGTAAACACATTACACTGGTTATAAAATCATTGACCAAGGGTATGATATTCCAGCCAAATAATAAATGTCTGAATCAGTATAAATCATATTATGAAACATTGTTTAAAAATATCTAAGTAAAAAAAAAAAATTATGCCATCTCTGAGACAAAAATGTTGTGGAACACTCCGCTTTACATAGAACAGGTAGAACAAATCATGTGTTTGGTATATTATAAACTTCCATTAATTTGCCTTAAGGCAATATTTGTTTTTTTTTTAACTGCAGCCAAAGCCATATTATTCCAAGATCCAGATGATGTGAATGTGTCTAATTTAAAACTCTTTTATAAATTATTAATAGTCATTATTCTTTAACTTTTTGTTTATCCAGTTGTTGTAATCTCCAGATCAGTGGTTCTCAACTGGTCTTGCCACAGGATCACCATCACCAGTTAAAGACAAGTATTGACTCACAGACTTTTCAAATTAATTTATTATACATTCAGTAACACTTCAGTAAGTTACTGAACACCATTCTACTGCAAAAATCTGCCATAAGCAGATTTATTTACATTATATACAGTATATATATACACACACATCATAAAATAGTAACTTTTAGGAACATAGAAGATTCCTTGAAGATGTGTCACATCTCACCCAAGAGGCTTTTTGAGTTCGGAACTTCAGAAGTAATGAAGAAACTATTTTTGAATGAAATTACTTATGATGATGACTAAGAACCTACAGAGTCATCAGAAGATACAAACAAATGCCCGTTAGTTTTTACATAACGAACTTACCCAATCAAATGAGGAAAATATTAAGTGGTAGCCAATGGGTCATGGTCAAAGGAATCTTAAAAAGCATATTGAGGTGTGATTCAAATTCCTAAAGAATGTAAAACATTGTATTGTCCTGTGTCCTTCACGCAAACAGAAATGTTGTATAAGTACTCGCTTCATTCTGTTATGATTTCTAAATAAATCACCTCAATCAAATGTCTTCTTTCTTTTCTTTTAATCTTTTAAATAGATCTTTAATGACATTTTATATATATTTTGGTTTACTACTGAAATTAGTCATTTTAATCACAAATCAGAAAAATACTGTTCTCATCAATCTAGCAATCTTCTAGCCCCTTCCTGAAGATGCTTAAGAATAAAGATAACATGAAAGAACACACACTTTAGTCTTTATCAGAGAGTTCCATCTCTTAGTTTTGCAATGCCAACATCCCTTGGGACAGTCCCACGACCTGAGAGGGCCCAAGGGTCAAGACCAAACCAATAAAATAGTTTTAACTCAAACTCCCTCATACCCCAGACCCAGCATCCCTTCACCACAACCTCATACAGTCCCAACCACCTCCTTCTCTAAATAAGGGCATGTTGAGTCTATCTGAGCATGGAGTAGAACATCTACTTGGAAGAAGGGAGTAGTGTAGGGGTAAAGGAAAGTTTTCTTTTCAAACATGTATTTATCTGATTGAGCCCAGTGAGGCAGAAATGCTTTGCTTGCTTTTAGATTGAGGGTCTTTAGTAGACCATGGATTTTTTTTTGTTCCAGTGTGAGTTAAAAGGTTTGTTTAGAAAATTCTGCATGTGTGCTGATGGATGACATGTTGAAAGGTACAGGTAAATCCTTGTGCCTGGTTGGGATAAGATAAACATGTCTTGGCCACAATTATCAAGATATTATTCCCACAGATACCCTTCATTGTGAAAGATAAAAATGTGTTAAATTCTTAGTAGCTGTGGCGAAAGCCTTAAGTAAAACTAATTAAAAAAACTTCAGCCAAATTCTCATTCAATTTGTGCCATTTACAAGAGCCAATTATTCCAATCAACAATATTGCTATAGGTTGACTGTCATTAAAATCAATTAAACAACAACTAAGATGACATTTGTCGGAAAATGGACGTCTAAAGCAAGAGCCTTTAGGGGTTTAAGGGCCCAATACTATAGAGGAGCTATCACGTTCAGACCTGCTACTGAGAAAGTACGAAAAACAAGTTGAAAAATATACCCAGGTTTTAAAATGACTCCAACTTCTGGTAATGTCAGAGAGGAAAACACACCACTTACAAAATCATCAACTGGACTTTTCACCTCGGCAGTACAAAGTGAATTTTGGCACTCAGCTAAAGTTTCCAGAACATGTTAAAAACCATACAACCCTCCGTCCAATGGTTATCCACACCAACACAACACCCAACACAGAGTGAGTATGATGTCAAGTCCAATGCCTCATTCTAAGGGCTTAAGATTGATTCTCTGTGGTTCCAAGACTAAATGGCTGAAAATGCAGTAAATGCGAGTCTTAATGAAAACCAGGACCTATTGTCAGTGTCCATTAGTTGTCTGCTTAACCTCTCCCAGTGGTTGCAGATAGCCAGTAAACTGCCCAGAGACCAGGGCCTTTCCTAGAAATACTGTTGAACCATCACAATCTTTCTAGTGCCTGCATTCAAGGTATTACAGATCCCCACCCACCCCAACCCCAATGCGCCGACCAATTACATTTTTGGCAGTAGTCAACAGTAAACCCAAATTTATGTGAGGGCGTTGCCACACTGAAGTGCTTTGAGGGGGGCTTTTTTTTTAAAGATTCTAAGGTACATGAGACTTTAGTTTTCTTTGAACCAAACACTTCATCACTGCAGCTTAACATCCATTAGAATGCCACAGACATCAATTGTGATAGATCCTCTAGGTGGAAAGCAGGGATTTTTTGACATCTTATAATAATTACCAGGCTTTAAGGAGGCACTTTAACATTAGAAGGACTCCAGGGGAGGTTGGAGGAGTAAGAAGGCCTTGGCTTTGCACTGTAGGGGTCTGGCACATCAATTGAAGCTGTTCATGCTTCGCATTAATTTCTATAGTTCTGCTTAAACATACACATCTGAAGTCATTCAATAATGTGAAAGTATAATAATGGTATAAAAAACAGTAATAGCTAACATGATTATTATACTTATTTTTCCACAGAATGTACCATCTGCACATATCTGCAATACGTGTATGCTTGAGTAATTCTAAGTTTTGCACCACTCACATATCACCTAGTACTATTGCTTTCCAAAGAATGGCAGTAAAGATTTGAGATATGGCCCTAATCTTAGAGTCCTATTTAAAATCCTCATTTTTGCACAGCTAACAGCATACCAGGTGGTGTTGGAAGCAGTAATGTTATGATGGAGATTAGTGTCTATAGTGTTTATACTTCATACAGTTGAAAGTTAAATATTTTTCATAAATACAGGTAGAACAAAAAACAACTACATTCCAGCATCATTAGCTCTTCAAATGCTAACTTTATCGCTTGCCGTCTTTCCTTAGCCTCTGTTCTTAGATTTTCTGTAGCATGTGACTAGAGCAGAGGCCGGTGGTCAACAAACTTTCCAAAGAAAGAGGATTTACAGATCTTCCTTGAGCGGCTAGCTATGGACCACAGCCAAAACAAACCCACATGCAGGTCAGTCACTGGAAGAATTTTTTGGAGAATCTGTGATTACTTTGTTATAAAGGCAGTGTGTACATTGGTGCAAAGCCCACCAGCTAATTGGCTTAATGGCACAATAATTGTCCCCTCACCATGAGTCTTTTAGTAGATCCTGTGTGATGTATCACATCACTTGAAATGCTGGACGTAAAACTTGCCTAATTTGTTTCCCCTTTATAACGCCATATTTTCCACACCTGCAGTTTCACCTTTGAGCATGACCTCTTAAGTGATTTTCTATGGAATACATGCAACAGCAAATGCTTTCTTAAAAAGAGATTTCTTAAACTTATTATTTTATGTAAATTACCACATATGCCTGGTTTAGGCTCATTTAAAATCAATTGTGGTGCCATGTTTTCTGACATCTGTCAGGAAAAAAAGTTCTCAATCCTTGCAAAAAAAATAAAGGTTTTCAGATGGCAGAAGAGTAGAAGAGTCTGTGTTCTCAACCTGTTGCTTTGGTAAAGTACAGCACTATTCATGTTTAATTAGGAAGTAGCACATAAACCAAAAATGCCATATTTACATTGGTGCATACAATCTGGCATTAATTAATGTACAATTTTCTGTGTAATTGGTTTTAAAAACTGAGTTTATTTTATTTAAAAAGATAACTATTTGAATTGACTCAAATTACACTTTCAAGTTTTTAATAAATCACTTAACTTTATTAACTTTGATTAGTTGCTACTTCCCCACCCCACACTTTGAGAAGCACTAGATGAAGACATTTCTCATTTAATAATTTAATATTAAGGAATGAGGAAGCTTTTTATGAAGAGTAACCAACCCCCTTGACCAGAATATGCTTTAAACTAGGTACAAACTAGATATTCAGCAAGGGAATACTAATGATTAGCCTCTGTGCCCCCAAAGTACTATCCCAGCTACAGGAATGCATTTCCTCTTAATTAGGAAAGCATGAGAGAACTCATTGGATGCCTCTGACTTTTAATTTGTGTTCCCCGGTGGTTCTCTTGGACATTTTTGACTGGTTGGAGGTCAATTCTACATAGAACAAGTCATGGTGCCATGCTGCTGAGGTTACCAGGGCCATCCAGTTCTCAGAGAGAATTAGTGCTTTGTATGCAATCTACAGCCCGGTGCAATACATGGGCACATGGGCACTGGTATGAATTAAATTCAGAAATATGAAGATTTTAAGTCTTAAAGCTTAATAATTTAACCTGAGAATGAGCAAATCCACGCGATTAAATTGACAAAAACTTTTTTTTTCACTATAGATCTTCTTTATGTTTGTTTATTCCACTGTTCAAACAAAAATATTTGTGCAGGTAATTTCTTTCAAAATGAAATCCCTATTTTTTATCTATCACATAATAATAACATATACAGTTTGGGAAAGGTTTATTCCTCAAAGCAAGTATGGGGTATATAGGATACACACATATGGGAAAAAACTGCTCACTGCTCACGTCCAGTGGAGCCTGCAGTGTCTCTTTTCTTTGAACCCTGATTCCTCCATTGGCTACTAGGGTAATATGATGCTAAAGATGGAAAATAAAAACAAATTGACCATTTCACAACATTACAATAGAAACTATCCAGTCATGTGTATGTTATGAACCGTATGTATTTATTCACTACTGTTTCTAACTTTAGGTTGGAAACAATGATTGTGAACACAAAACCAGATGCTAAAATCCTAACTCAGCCGTTCTCCCCCCACATATCCCCAGAGCATCTCCTCTTGTGTTTTTTTAAACTACAATTAGGGGTTAAAAAGAAAAGCAGAATCTTGACTGTTCAATTTAAAGCTGCAAAACACAACCAAAAACAATAGAAATGTATCTGAGGTGTATCAGTTCATGGCACCTTATGTGATAATGATGAAAATCACATTGACAAGAGAAGGAAATTAAACTCCTTGTCATTGTGACCCACACCACTGCACACAACAAAATGTCATCTATGCATTTAACCCATTCAACCAGAGTGAACAGTGGGGAGTTTTGGCGCCCGAGTATTAGTGAGTGTGGGGGGTGCCATGCTCAGTGAACCTCAGTGGTAATCTGGCAGTTGGTGGATCTGAACCTGGAGCCCTCCGACCCCAGTCCGGTTCCTTAACCACGCCACCACTGCCCGTAAAAGGCTAACAAGATTGAATTTACATTGTTAATGGACTGAGTAAGAGTGATAACTTATATTCAACTTACTCTGATTGACACCCACAGCAGTAGGTTGGTGGGAACAGGCTACTCAAGGACAAAGGTTAGTGGTCAAACATACTGACGTTAGTTACAACATACTCAACCCATCAATCACTGGTGATTTTTAATTTTACAGATAATTAAAACGGTTTACAATAATACATTTTAATATATACAGAATGTTCTGTGATTACTTTTATTGTTATGAGTAAAAGTTAATGGCTCAAAATAGAATTAAAAAAAATGACAATAACTCTTGTTTAATAAGTGCTGCACATTGTACTTATAACTATTACTACGTTGTGTTGTGCAGTAAGTCATGCAGGAGTGTATGGTTGTGACTAGATGGGAACTCTAGATAAGGGCTTATATGCTCTTTGTTGAAAACAAAAATGTCCTGTCTTTCTACAGGCAGACAGGAAAACAAAAAGATGAAAGATAAAAAGGTAGTAGTATGGGTTAAAAATTGCCTGCATCCTATGCATGTGTAAAACGTCCTCCACAGATACCACTCAGGCACACTCGGGACAGCTTGTACTCAAAGAACCATTGACCTTCTATGTGAAAGCCTCCATTAACAAAACATCAATGAGTTGAAAAATAATACTTTGTAAGCGGAAATCACCTCGGCACATGGAACGGCCCCAGAATGCTGTTTGGAGCACAATCACTTTAATACAGTTAAGGAGGGGATGTGCTCCTGTATTGTTTCCACCAACAATAGCATAGACTGTAAACTCACAGACACACCACCCTATGGATTTAGCAGCTCTTCACGAGGCGACCTATTGTCCTCTTCCTGAAAACAGCTCTTTTGTGGCAAAGGGCCAAGTTGTGTCGGGTAACAGGTGGTAGGAATCAGGCGAGATACAAAGATACGTGAAACATAGAGAGTGACAGAGTCTGAATGACTGAGAGGAAGAGGTGAGGGGGGGATGGAGGTATAAACCTGCTTCCCTATTCTGTTTATAAATATATTTTTATTGCGCCTCAGATTGGGTGGAGTAGCGTTTTTAACTCTTCCTCTGACTCATAATAGGCCTGTCACTGTGGAATGATACCTCTATACACTGAGCTGCAGTCAAGCATTCACAATTTCTGGAAACAGTCCCAAAATCCTGCTCACCTTTGGCTTTGCTTTCGGCCACAACAGTTTCAGTAACCCAGCACTTGAGCATCCTCTCATTGAAAACACAATATCCCTGGCACACAAGGTTTGGAGTTAATCCCCAGGAGCATAAAACAAACATAGTTTTATCCTTTATTTTAGCCTAAATCAAGAAGTAATTAAGAAAATATTAACAGTATTAACAGCATACAGGTATTTTTAAGTTTTAAGTGTTTAAAAACATGCCATTTAAACTGCAGTTTTGTTTTTACTTTTTAAAAACCCAAAATATCTAGAGTACCACATACACTATTAAGTTCATATTAATATTATAGTCTGTGATATTTATTCACAATTATAAAAATAGATTATTCTACAGTAGTTTCACAGCTGGATGACGAATCATTAATTTTGGATGATGATGTGGGTGTAAGGTGAAAGCTTTTAACATAAAGACAAGGAGTTTATGATGGAAGAAAGGTAAGATAAAATATATATATATATTACTACACAGACTAGTTTTTGCTTGGATTTGCTGTTCTATTACGGCAAACAAATCCAACCAATTACCCAGGCATAGTAAAGAATGTGGCTTAGCTCCGTTGGGTTACATCTGCCTTGGATACAGGGACAATGATGTGCAAAACGTTCATGGATCTGACTACTAAGATTACAATCTATTATTCAGCCTGAAGCAGTTGATCAGTATCCAGAGGGTATGTCCAGCAGGATTTTCCTGCAGGAAATTAGGTCATGAGTGAGTGAAGTAAATTAAGTAAACCACGTCAATCCATCTCCTTCGCCCCTGCCTTTGACCTGTTATTTCTTTCAACCTAAACTTAAAATTTTTATTGTCAAAGATGACTTCTGCATATACTTCAACGCCTACACCACTATGTGTGACCGACGAGAGGTCACAAGCTCGACAAAACCTCCTGCACATATGTCCAATTACTGACGCACCAAATCTGGTGAGCATACTTCGATCATCTGTCCAGCTTTCTGCCAACAAACTCGCTAAAGCGGAACGGCTGGAAGAAGACAGGAACATTTGATGTTAACAAGCTTTGTGATTTTACGACTAGAAACTCCGTAAAAGAATCAAGCACAAGGATTAGGAAAGTGAAACGTTAAACAGTAAAGCCAAATACTTTTGTTTTACGTCAAAAGCAACATTTTTGCACTTTAGCCCCTTGTTCCTCATGCAGAACCCAAACTAAAGGAAAGGGTAAAAAAAAAATGAAACATTTTGGTCCTTTTGCCAAGTATTACATTTTGATTTAATCACCAACCTCTCAGTGGCCAGTCTTGGCCCCATGATTCAAAGGAAGACATCCACTTAAACAGATGATGTTTGTTTCCAATAAAACTGTAGAAACAGGTGGAGAAACTAATCCTTCAACTGGTACATAATGTCAGTTCCAGATCAAAATATACATATGCCACGATTTTTGGTTTCATCAGTCAAATTTGTTTGTATTCCTGGCCAACACTGTCAGAACTCACCGTCTTCTTCCATCTCTGGCTTTAATGTGCTTGTCTCTCTTTTTCTCTTTTGTTTAAACTGAACTTGATTTGGATGGCAGTTAAAAATGTTTTGCAGACCAACGTTTTACCCGAATTGGAGCAGGCATTGAAGTTATAGCTGAGCTGTGTTGTCAGATATAATATGTCACGAATTTTTCTCGTTTATATCTAAGGGTTATTAACTTCAACTTTTACTTGTTTTAAAACAACAACTTTAACTGTTATCTCAAGGCACTTTACAAACAAGCATGCATGCATAACTACAATGCATTATTGCATTACACTGCAATACATTATTAGTGTACTTTTAAATAAAATCTAAATGTACTTTCTGATGACTATGTTTTTTTTTTATTTTACAGCACTAAATAATTCAAAGAACTGCATTGTAGACTGGGGACCCAGGGTTGTCTGTGTGTGTGCGTGTGTGATAGAGAGATCGATAACCCGATGTTACGTTAAAAGGTGTTGGTATCAACCTCAACGTTTGATGTGTGTGTGTGTCTAGTTTTTTCTTTGTATTCCAAGAGGAGTTAAAAAAATCATATTATAATCTTTAAAGATGCTAAAATGCAAAATAAAAAAGGTAACCCATGTGAATGCGCTATACCTTAAACGACATTACAGGTGCATTTACAATAAAATTATATCACACGTTGCCAACGTATCTCCTGATGCCCTAACATCTTTTTTATAGCTACAGTACACATAGTGTTTCAAGCCGGTAAAAGTCATCACATATGTTCCCCAGTCTTTTCACTGGCTTTGTACAATAAGCCAGGCAAAATTGCCCTTGACATAGATAGGGACCACTTGGAATGTGTTCAAAACATGTTGTATCTTTAAAGCATGCTTGCAGTATGCAAGTGAGTGTTGTGGTAACAGTTCTTCTGTAAAAAGCTAGGCAATGTGCATATTGTCAAAAGAATAAAACACAAGCTGCTTTGAGATCACAAAATGGCTTAATTGGCTTCTACTTCTAAAAAATACATTTTAAGGCTCGGTATTTTTAGCACACATGACAAATCGAAGTAATGTGATAACAACGAGGCACATGTGCAACTAAAGTACCATGGCTTCCAGCTAGGGGAACTGTTTGGACACACTGCTGTTAGTAAAACATATAAAGTTTCTGTAAAGGTTTCTGTGTCTGTAGGAAATGCATGAAAGAATATACTTTAGACCCTTTATATGCACCAGCACAAAGAGGCCATCACCTAGACAAAATATGTCATGAAACGGAAGGTCCCACCCTGGCTTTACCTGAGTCACATTGTAAGAGTGTGCAGCACAGGATATCATTACTATTAAAGAGGAAACAAGGCTTAACCAGTGCCAACAACCTGCCATTAAAAAGCTGAATACCTCATTGTACTGTGTCTAAGTCTGAAACTTTGAATAACAGGGATTTTACCTGGTTTCTCTCTCCCCTAGGCAGTGAGACATTGCCACACTTGACTTTGAATAATTTCACTTGCCTTACAAATCAACACCATTCATTCACAAGCTTCCTCTGCCAAAGAAAGATATTAAATAAGATGTTGGCGCGCTCGTTCTCCCTCGATTAGTACGCTGTGAGGCAGACAAAGCGGGTCATGGCAGAATTAATGGCCTTTGACGGTTTTAAGTTCCTTTCCAGAATCTAGTCTGATTGGTGGGGAGAATTTGTGAGGGTGATGATAAGAGCGCTGGAAGGCAGGCTGACATTGTGGGTCCCCAGACAAATGAGTTCATTAGAAATGTCTGGCAAGATGGGTCTTAACCTGAGTCCTCTTCAGGAAAAAAGAAATTTTGATTTGGGCCAAGCTTGATGAGCTGTTAGTTTTTTTTCTTTTCTAAAAAAACCAAAAGGTTAGTAACTTCTTAATGCTCAGTCAGTCCTAGTTATAAATATGATCTTGTTCCTGGGGGTGTTTCAGTCCACTTAGACCATTTCATCACACCGTGGTCTCTGAAATGATCAAGTCTGATCCGTAGTGATGGATCAGAAAGATACACAGAGAGGAGAACTTGTACTCCCTCTAACTGATATGTAACAGCTGTAGGGAAAACAAATATCGTACAGCCGTTGAAGAGGTACTTTCTCAAAGGTTTTGTGGGAAAGGCTTAAGTGTGAAGACACACGGGCCATCATGTAGCCCAGTGATTGTACATGTTTGTGATTGTACGTGTTTCTATTGTACCATGGCTACATTCAGGAAAAGAGTCGATTTATATGACATCTTATCTCAATGTCAATGCAACTGCTCTCAAAACAGTATATTATACAAAATGTTCCCTCCAAGCTGCCCACCTGCATGGCTGCACACTCCTCTTCGATTTTTCAGACTGTGCATTTAACAAATGTTCAATTTTTTTTTTTTATTAAACTAATTGTGAAAATAGTAATTATACACAAAAATTTGTGGATCTCAATTTAGTGGAATGTAAATGGCTCTACGTTGGATTGTACTGATGCCATTTCTATTTCTACTGTATATTTATTGCATGTTGTGTCCTGGATTCAGAGGTCTGTCGTTTTCTTCTCTTTGTCTGGACATTAAAAATTTACTGTAGTGGACACAATCCGAGTTCTAAACCATGCCAACAATGCTAAACACAGGTTAATAAAAATAAAACATATGGTCAATGTGATTATTAGGATGATGATCACATACTGTACAGTTCTCCAAGCCTGTTCTAGTGCGGAAACATGCCGCTCAGACACATTTCAATGTTTACTGAAAAAAAATAAATAAGAGAACATTATTTCACATTTCAGTATTTCTTTTAGACCTTGTTCAATCAGTTGCTAAACAGAGTAATAGGAAGAAACTGAAAAGAATGAATGGTTTTGCTATGAAGGATTTTTAATTCCTCTATTACTGTAAATTATTGCTGCTGTACCCAATAGATTAAATGTTCTACTCCCAGCCTTGTTCACTGCAGTTGAACCTTACACCATTTTTGCTCACCTCCGGCCCTATTCTCATTTTCACACAACACAGACAACCTTTCCCCTTGCAGACAAACCTCAGGAATTCAAATGACCTGGCCAAGTTTCTCCTCTGCTCCCCCTTGCTCTTTTTTATGAACAAACATTTCTCTTTCAATCCTTCTTGCTCCTTCTCTGCCAGTCAGCCATTTATAAACAATCCTGTCCAACTGACAAATAAAGCCCAAAACAAATCATCCTCCAAGTAAACAGAAAAGTCACTGAATAGACTGGACCACACTCATTTTTTTTAACACTTTCTTACGTCTTCTTCTGAAAGCTGCCAAAAAAGTGTGCTAAACATTCCAGTTCAGTGTCTATCCATTATATTTAACTGTCTCCATTCGCTCCAAACACTTTTAGGTTGAGTTGATATTCTGCCATTGTGACTTAAAATCTCATTAAACAGAAGAGTGTAATCGTACATGACAGAGGGATATCTGTTACCAGGGAGGACCAGTTCTGTGGTCAAATGCAACGTGAAAGGAAAGTTTTCTTGGTATTAGATGGAAAGATCTGTTGAATACTTGACGATAGGTTTTCCACCCGAGATGCTGAGTGTAAACACACAAAGTCTCTTTTGACTCATCCTTTAATTCCACACACTGTTTCAATGCCAGAATCATTTATTTTGATCAGAGTTTCCACATGTTTCATCAAGACGCAATATGAAGGACCAACGGATGGTCTGAACAACTGCATAGAGAAATCTATGAAATTACGAATGTTTGCTGGTAGTGAATTTAAGAAAATGAGAGAGCCCAAGTTCAGTAGTATTGCTTTTAACATGCCTAGCTAGCCTTCTGTCAAGGAACACAGACAACTGTTCCTCTCTCAGCATCAGGAATTTAAATAACTCAGCAAGTTAACCCAGGACTCACACACATAGACCTGGGTCCGATTCCCTGTGGAAACATATACCAAGCACATCTAAGGAGCAGCGCAAGAGATTAATGAAGTTGAAATTATTATTACTATTTTCATTGCAGACCATGTGTTTGGATAAGTCTTCACCTTCAGCATGTTTATTTATCAGTCTTAGAAGATATGCAATAGTCATTTCCCTGTGGTGGCAAGAGATAGAGTTTATAAGTTATGATTTTGAGGCCCACTTATTTAACGTTCCCTCTTGGGCAGGTGTTTGAGCAAACTCACAGCTCAAACAACAACACGACGGCAGTTTCCCACAGTTAAGCCAGAGGTGGGAGTGGGACACGCCCCTTTCCCGCACCTCCCCCTGAGGTGCTGGATGTGAGCCAACTCAGGATACAGACCACCACAGCACTGACATATATACAGACAAAGACCACCACTGCAGAGTCATAATACACTACAGTACCTAAGTGGAGCACTACATCTGTGGTTACTGATGGTCTGGTTGTGTTATGGCCACAGGATGCTGGTGTCATTATTTAACATTCAACAGCACTCAACAAAGTTACATAGAAAAAAAAGAGGGAAATTTGAGGGTTTTGTTATATTTGCTGGTTACTTAAATTAGACATGGCATCCCACTACGATTGCCATTTGTTACCATGCCATTTGTGTCTCAGAGTGGCCTTAACCTTTTTCTGACTTCCCTAATATTGCTACAATAACAAGAGAAGATGGAAAATATATCCTTTGCATTTTCTCAGCTTTCTTAGTGCACAGATGTTTTTTTTTTATTTAATTTTTTTTTTTTTAACTTGTGACATAATGACGCTAAACGGAAATGTAATCAAACTGGATACGCCATGCTCTTGAAACACATTTTGATGCCTGAGAGGATAACATAATAGTAGTATACAATCAAAGGGCATTAAAATGATTTCATTTGGGCAGATTCTTAGCAACTACAATTATGGCCGTTCCAGTAGGCTCACCACCCATGGGAAGGTAGGGATGTGTGATTTGGTTGTCAGATATAGGCACTGCTGTCCTTGTGACATTGATGGATGGATGGCAACTGTATTGAGATGCTAATTGGACAAATCACCTGGGCCGTATGGTCAAAAGCATGAATTAACATGTGTTTATACTCTAAAGCACTGTTCTGTAAGTATGTCCATATAAGTCCATATCCTGAAGCATTGCTAAATCTTTCAGAACTTGGAAATTTGTTTTCATAGATATAGCATCATCACCTGTAGAATTAACTAAAGTTAAATGCCAAATATTGTTGATGACGTGTAAAGCAAAGAGTCTGATAATATGTGTGTGTGTGTGTGTTTGTGTATATATATATATATATATATATATATATATATATATGGAGAGAGAGAGAGAGAGAGAGAGAGATATGTTTTCTTCCACAGAGTACATTAGTAACTCAAATTAAGGTCATGGCCCTACTGCTTGATCTCAGTCATTATTTCAGCTCAGGCGAGTCATACAGAGGACAATGATGTCACTGTATGAGACCTAAACATTCCAGGGCAGACCAAAAACCCAAAGCTAAACAAAATGACATACAGTACGACTGCACTGTTGATGTACGCAATAGCCACGGGCAACATTCACACACCCAGCATAAACCTAACATGTTATCCACAGGACCCAGACTTCACTGACATGGTAATTCACATCTGCTTTTAGGCAGTTTGTGGTCCGAGTGTGGTCGCCAAATAACTTCTTAAATTTAAACAATTTTAATGCGGTGTACTTTTTTTTTTACTCATGAAGAAACTGATATCAATGTGTTAACTCTGAGTTTTTTTAACCTAAAATGGCTATCAATTTTTTTATTTTTTTGACAAAAAAGTAAAATAAAAAAAAAGTAACTAAACGCATTCAAGACTTACGTAAATAAATCATAGTTAAGACCACAAATAAACTATCAGATGCATGTCACCTAAATGAAGGGTGAAAGAGACATTTGAGTCAGCAGCAGAGCCACAGTGGAGCCGTTGGACTCTGTGCCATCAAGATTAACAGCTGCAACTGTAGTCTGGATGTAGCCTTGGGGAGCGGGGAAGTGACTTATAAAGTTGAGTGTTGCAGTATCTCATGGTATCCGG
Source organism: Paraplagusia blochii (assembly GCA_016785265.1). Taxonomy (NCBI): domain Eukaryota; kingdom Metazoa; phylum Chordata; class Actinopteri; order Pleuronectiformes; family Cynoglossidae; genus Paraplagusia; species Paraplagusia blochii. The sequence goes on along the minus strand of JAFBJS010005847.1, from coordinate 10,932 downwards.
CTCATTTTCTCAAATGCAGCGACACCCTGAAAGGATTACTTTTTTTAAATTCTTAAAAGTAATTATGGCACATATAAAAACTAAATTCTAAAGAAGTCTAAAGGCAGGGCAACTGTATTGTAACAATATTCACCATGTGTACGGATGTCATCATTTTTTTTAAGACACATCAGTGTTGACACCTGGGTTCATTGGGTGTTTCGGGTCTCAAAACAGACCCCCTTGCCCAACCTGGCTGGGTCCCTTCAAGTCCGATAAAGTCTCAGCTTGTGTCTTAAGAACGCAAGTACACAGATCGCCCCGCTTGATCCACAGCCATCTGGATGCCATTTCTGCAGCATCTTCAGTGTCCTAATGAGAGGCTGGCCAGTGAAACCTCTGCACCCAACTTTGATGGGTTTGCATCAGGTTCTCCATAGCCTGCTTTGGCATTCACTCATCAACTACTTTTGTTTGGCCCTCTTCCCCTCAAAGACCTCCTCTATCTTCTCTTCCCAGGGAACAGTCATCTCCAGCAGGACTGCTTGCCTTGTTGTTTCCAACACTAGGACCTAGATGGACTTAGTTTGGTCATTGCGATGTTCTCCGACAACTTAAGCTGTTTCCCTAGGTCGTCTTTCAATTGACAGTGACCCAGCTGTTGGCGAAGCAAACCTGCATGACTCCAGTGCTGCTGTCCCTTTCTCCCCAGCCCTAATGAAGGTGACAGACTGCCTTGTTGGTTGTTGCTATTTGCTGGTGGACATCCCTATGCTGATGGACCTTCAGCACCTGGTCATGGCAAGTGCCAGTGCCCTTGGGCAGCAGCTCAGGATGTGCTACAGCAACCCAGTTCCTTGGCAGAGAGGGCACGGAGGGTTCAACCACCAGTAGAGCTAACAAGTTATACCTCTACCAGGTAGAGATGGAAAAGTCCAACATCTCTGTTTGTTAGAAATGTCTGATATTTAAGAAACAGAGAGAGACCCTTGTGTCTCTCTGGGCTCAAAGCAATGGGGCAACAAAATGATTACATTTCCTTTGCTGTATGTTGACATAATACCATGCAGCAGTGTGTTTGACTCATCATCTGAGCAGCTCTTCAATCCTCCAAAGACAAGACTGAGTGCACGTCTGCGGTGTGTGTATGTGTGTACGTGTGGCCTGCTCTGGTTTGAGAAGCAGTTAGGGGAAAAATGCTTGTGTTCAGATTGGAGCTCAGATATTTTCATGAGCAGGGTTGCTATTTACAGAACCACTGCTGTGACTCAGAGTACAAACTCCGGCGAGCAAGCTGATACCCATCGCCGGAGACTGGCTCAGGGCCAAATCTGAATTTCTTAGTATGTGCTGCATTAACTCTAAATAAAAGTATCACTGTCTGGATTACTAGAGGAGAAGGCATCAAGAGTTGTTAAAGTGCATGTTTGTTTGTTTTTTTTTACTTTGTATCATCCACTTGTTGGACGATAGAGTCAAAACGTCACTCTAGAGCAGGGGTGTCAAATCGGATCCACAAAGGCCTGGTAGCTGTAGCTGTAGCTGTTTTTGTTCCAACCAACCAGCAGTACACCTTACTTGAATTTTCAATCAACTGATCCGAGTCTCCATCAGCTGATTGGTCAACTAGTTTGCTCTGGAAGGGTTGGAACAAAAACCTGCAGCCACAGCTCTTGACACCCTGCTATAGAGACAGCGGTGAAATGATTGTCATCAAACTGGTTTTAAAAAAACATTATTTAAAATCCCAGTACATCAAGTGAAGTCATTCGTGCTTCAAGGATTAGACTTAAATGCAGTGTTCAATTTTGATGGTTAATGTGCTTCAAAAAGTTAACTTGTGCACAGAGTTGTCCGATATTAACTTTTGCCGATATCTTATATTGTCCAAACATTTCATTTCCAACCGGTACCAATATATGCAGGTGATTTCCCCTGAATTAATTTGATGCCCAACTAAAGGCATTCTTTAAATAACTGTACAACTACTTCAATATAAGTAATAGAAAAATGATTTCTTTTCAACATTTTGTCTATTTGTGCAGCATTCAATTTAAACAATATCTAGTTTTTGACAGAATAACTTTCCAGAAAAAATGATTGACATTAAACGGGGCTCATTCATCCACTGATCTCTCCTGTATCAGGAGAGATCAGCTAGTTTTCCAGGATGATGAACTCCATTATTTGTCAGATCTCTTACTCTTGGCTATTCTTTACCATATTTGACCGAGTCCATTCCATGTTGTTTTACTTCACTGCATAAAAAAGCCATGTGATAAAGTGTTAAATTCTTGCCGCCTCCACCCTCGCATGACATGCTCCTTGCATTCATTACGAATTACAGTTTTTATTACCACACAAAACTCATGACCACGGACATTCAGTGCATAAAGCATTTTTGTTGTGCCTTCAGGAGTGGTCAGATGGCATGATTTATTACGCACCGGTCAAAGTGTCAGGATCCCATAGAGGAAGTCCAGCATATTTGCAGAGACTGTGGCTTCGCATCATCGGATTTCGAATATTGGTGGACAAAAGACAGTAATGAATAGCTCTGATATTGATAATTTTGCTGATGTTGGGTCGATATTATTGGTGGACCAATAGTATCAGCCATCCCTACTTGTGGGTGAAGGACTTTACATGCAGATAAAATTTTAGGTTTCTTAAAGAAGTTAAAGACTGTAACTTAAAGACTGTAGCTTATTGTGCAAAAATAGAGATAGGTGGTAAATCAATATATGATGGATATGGTGTTTTTGATTGTGTTCACTCTGCTTTAGCCTTGACTGTTGAGGGGACACCCTTGGTGTACAGTATGAAAGTAATAATTAGGTTGCCCTTTTTTACAATAAATATTGTCAGATATTAAGTTACATATTTAATATGCAAGTAAACAATGAACCATTCATCAAAAATAAGCACGTTATTTACCTTGTGCCTGTTTTCAACGTTAATGAAATCTACCATCAGGTGTGTGGTACATCTCAGAGCAGTAATCTAAAACGTACAGAATTTCTTCATCCTAAGAAAACCATTGCCCACTATGCTTACACAAAGACACATTATACACAACATAAACACAGACAGGTACACCGAGCTGTTCGTCTAAATTCATGCTCATCAATCATTCTATTTCCACCAGGAGTGAGTCTTCATGTCTGTTACAAAATACAGAACATGTGTTGTAAACTAATATAAGACTGTGGTCCCAGAGCCATTCCACGTTTTTCGGCCTTGGGTATGAATATTCCTCAAAATCAAATCCATTTATTACACGCAAAAAACATTTGCTTCCTCTCAAAGGCCAAAGCTGGAATCAAACCAGGTTGATTAAAATCTTCCTGACTTGTTTGTTACGGCCTGAGTCATTCACTGAAAGACTGATAGACTTTACAAACAACATTATTTACAAATGGTTCCTCCAGCTGAATGAATTCGGCCTATTCAGCTAACAAAAAAATGGCCTCCCAAAGTGCTATATACAAAGATAGAACAAAAATGCATTATCTCTATACATACAATATATGCAATTAAAAATAATGCAGGTTGTTATTCTAACTCCTGCATTTACAGAATACATTGAGGAGCAAACATTCAGTTAGTCCAATCAAAATAAGGAAAACGTGACAGTGATGAGGGAGGGAGGCGTTGGGGGGACTTCAGGGTCTCTGTGTTGGGTGTGAAGGTTGAAGTCGACAGGAGGGAAATTTTTCCCACTCACATTTGCATTATTTAGCTGGACATGTACATCGTTAACAGATGCTCTGGCAGCTGTTTTGTGTAAATTCTTAAAGGTTTAACTAAACCACAATATAATATTTCATGTGAAAAAAAAAAAAATGAACATTTGCAGCGGCTGTCTAAAAATGATGCAATTAAATAATTAAATTTGCAGAGGTTTTGTGTGACAACAGTCTACTTGGTATGCTTTTGACGCATTAAAAGATGTAGTTGTGAATTTGGATGATTTTGAATAATTCGTGTAGTCCTGCACTGGCTTAAGGAACACTGACTTATAAAAGGTTTTCAAAAGGTGGTTTAACAACACTTTTACACATTTCTGAAGCACATCCCAATGAATACAATGGTGGCCAGGGAAAGCACCATCATGGTCACAGACCTTGAATTGCACAAATCCTACCATTGGAGCACAGTAGTGTTAAGTGTTTTAGTAAGACTCGTCCAGTAAATATCTCAAACATCTGAACATAACTTAAACAAAATGAAAAAACATTGTCAAAATCTGGTCCAGAGTCTTTAAAAATCTTGCTCATTGTTTGCAATCACAGAACAGACTTTTCAGAAAATTAAATATTTACAACTGATTGCAAAATTACAAAACTACCATCTCAAAGTATGATCAAATTCCCCATGAAGGGTTTCCCAGGAAGACCCCTGTCTGGTTCTGCACACAGGAGAGAAGATGAGAGTATAGGAGGGACCCGGCCTGACAGGAGCACTGAATGACTTCCTCTAAATGCTATGCATGGTGACATCTGCAAACCATAACAAGCCCTTAAAACCCCCTGAAAACTTGATACAAAGAACAGGGCCACAACCTTTACTTTTTTTCTTTTGCTCTAGTAATGAGGCCATGGGATAAGCATCTTTGCAGAGAGGAAAACGAGGAGGAGGACGAAGAAAGGCTCCTGAAAGTTCACCCAGTATGTCAGCTTTGTTTTATTAATAGGATGTCATTTTACTACTAAACATTTATACAGTAATACACCTCTGGGTGATTACATCTATGATTTACAGAAAAGAATTATAATATGTTAGTGTTTTACTGTGGTGACCCTGATAATCAGCTGCTGTTGTCAGATTGTTAAGCTGTGTTTTATCAAGTTTTTTTATTCAACTTCAAACTATTTAACATTCATTTTAGTAAAAAAGCGATCATGAGGTTTTAATAGCAATGCTGAGCCTTTGCTCTAATGTTCCGTTAAGTATTCTTTACTCTATACGTTAAAGAGAGGGATTAAAAAATATTCAAATGGCTTTACTTGATCAAAAACAGATGCAATTTCTAAAAAAAAAAAACAGCAGGAGCCAGAGACGACAACAACAAAATCAGGAGGCTTCATTTGATCTTTGAGAATGCTGATTAAATACATAAGACACAAAATCCATGGATCTTTGTGTTTTATAGTAGATACCAGGAAATAATGAGGGGAAACTAACTCCACAGCATGGCCTCTGAAATCCCTCTGCCCCAATCTCCACCCCTGCAATTGTTCCAATTGTGTGGGTGAACCAAGTCATAGTAGACTGAGGGTTGGGACTGTAACTTAAATGGAGGCTGGCTCCTTCAAGGATCAACTCCAATTGACGCCAAAGCAGCCTGAGGACTCAACTGTTCACAGAGACATTTAAACACACAGAGTCAGAGTTAAACAGTTGTTTAGCGTAAAACTGATAAAGATCCACTCAGGCTGATTTTGTTTGACATTAGACTGTGAAGAAATAGCTGAAAATAATCTTTTTCCTTAGTGAAGTTAGGTGTGTCATAAAGCGCTAGAAAATCTGGGCAGGGATAAATGTGTCAAGCTTACTCAAATCTAGAAGGTCTTCAAAAAACAACAGCAATATCTTATAAAAGATATAAAAGAAGCAAAGAAAGAAAAAAAACTGTCTATAAGCCTTTATAACTTTGTAACTGCTGTCAAAGACAATAAGATATACATCCAGAGTAACCATGGATAATGTGTTCGCGCCTAACCCTGAGAGGGAGTCAACCAGGTGCCTTATCTTTGTTGACTCAGTTGAGGATCAGTGTCAGAAATGCCAGCACGCTCCACCAAAGCCCCCCGGCACTTCCCGATGCAACCCTATCTCAGTGGCCGACTTACAGACGGCTGACAAGAAGTTCCATGCCTTAGACTTCACCTCTGCTTCCTCTCTCATTTCCTACTCTGGGTCTTTTTGCTGTTAAAAATGTGTAATTGCAATGTTCTTTACAATGTCCTATCTTCCAATTCTGGTGAACAGGAAAAGCCCTGTGGATTCACAGGCACTGAACTCTAATTGGGCTAATGGCTATGGTAAATCTAAATTACCCCCCTCCATCCATGAAGGCTGCTATGTTTATGTCTGCCTTGGGTAAACAGCACCCCCTTGTCCTGTCATTTATCGGGGCACTTATTTACTGTAGAATGCAGCTCCACAGCAGATCTTTATCAGCCTGGCATAACTATCTGACTGCTGTGTGCAGGCAATGAACTAATTCCACTTTTTTTAATTCTCTCTTTTGGTAATGCAATGTTACACAAATGGGTAATTCTTTAGTCTCTGAAATGCTATGATGAATACAAATATGTGATAATTGGTTTGATTTAACACAAGAGGCCAATCCAAAAATGGCCTCTTGTACAGTGACCAGAAGGCACAGTGTCCTAATAACCCCATTTGGTCAGTCTCCCATTAGCTAGCTTTGCAATTGCTTTGCTGCTTTTTATGTGTTAAATGGTGGTCTACCATGTGTAAAGCTAACTCTGCTGTCAGGCAGGAAATTCATTGTCACAAAAAATGTCTGGTGTGGTCAATTTCTGTTATCATAAGCCAATTTTTTCCCCAGGAAACACCGGAAACATCTAGTAAGAGTATGTAGAAGTATTTATGTCTCAAACCACTTGATTTACATTATGCTCAGAGGCAATTGTAGGATTATTGTTCAGCGGGGCCCAAAATAGCTTCTCCGTATTTCAGCTTTAACCTATGTAACAATCCCAAGCTGCAGAAAGGGGTTTCATATGTTGATAAACTTTAATGTTGGTCCCATCTGGAGCTTTGATTTGAGGAAAGCTATATTAAAACCAAATCTGAATAAGCAATGTGAACGCCTGAGGTTTGTCATGTATTATCTATTTCATGCAGGGCTGTCAGATGTGATATTTTTAGGTTCAGAACCAAATGAGAAAAACGGGCCATAGCTTATAACTCCAAAGTGCAGATCGGAGTGAATGTTATTGTTCATATTCACAGTCAATTAAGAACAAAAGAACAAAAAGGGGCTGGTGTGTGTGCCAGGCTCCCAGTTCTTATTAAACTCCAGTTATGTTTAACCGGCATTCCAAATGGTAACCCAAATAACACTTCCGACCTCAACAAGAATGAAAACAAACTCAGACAGAGTCCCAGCGTGGTTCTTCAGTGGCCACCATGAAACAGTTAAGAGCCATTTCTGCTTCATACCTCTGCTGGCATTGAGAACCAATAGTCCCACTGACAGATGGGATGTGTAGGCCCGCACCATCACCACCCCTGTCGGAGTACACTGTCACGTCCTCCTGCAGTGCCTCCAAATTACCTGAGGTGACCCCTGGCTGCCCTGTAACTCCACAGGATCCATGTGAACACACTCTGCCCCCTGCATCTTGCTGTTGACGTGGAATATATTAATATATTTGGGACAAGTGTCATTTCCCATCAGTTTGGGAAAGAGCTTCCATATAATATTAAAAAATAAATGAATGTTCCTCTAATTAACACAATTAAAAAAGCAAATTAAAAAAATTACAACACCACAATCAACACACAATTCAAGTGTTAAGTGTTTGTCTACCTATTTCTTTAAACACAGACAGACGGGCCGAAGATGTTGACACTAATTATTTTTGAGATCCTCACAGTCTCTATTCCTTTACTGCCTGTTACGCTGCCTATTCTAGGTAAGGTAAGAGGAATCCCGCAGAGAAGCTCCCTTTTCAGCCTAAGGACCAGCAAAGCCTTCAGGAAAAGGTGATTGAAGCCATGTGTGATGAATCAAGCCCTGGAATTAGCTTTCCATATGAGCTAAACCCAGCATGTCTGAGATGACAAATAAACTCAAGAAAATGGAAAAGTCTTGGAATCTTGTCTGAGTATAAACAATGTGGAAAAAAAAGAAATGAAAAGAAAAACAACAACTCTATAGACTGCTGGAATGAATGGGCTCGTATACTAACTTGTGCCAGTACACAAACTATAAACACCTACACTTGATAAAAAATGATATGTTGATTATGGCCTAACCTGATTAAAGACACACAACTGACACATCTCTGGAACAAATTACACATGCTCCAGTGCTATAGTATACTGTGTACCTGGTTTTCCGTAACATGACAGATGTTTTTATTTGTACCAGAGTCATTGGCAGCAGTGCAGCATGATGATAAGTGTGAGTGATGTCATATAAGTTGTTCTATAGGATAACCAGAGTCCTGGAGTGATTCTGGATTTACATTTAGTAGGAAACAACATATATCTCTGAGATGTACGCATGTGTCATCACACGTGTGCCAGACGTAACTATGTTCACAGAAGTAAAGATCTCCCACACTAACAAACTCACTCCCTGTTTCACTGCTGCTGCCCAAAACTCTTTTGTTTATTTGTTTTTGGGTGTAACTCTGAAACCATGGTGCTGGGCCACACAGACACACAGACACTGTGTGACACACACACTCAGTTTCAGTCAAACAAACTGATTGTGAATGTCTTACGCATTTCCTTAGCATTCGTCTCTGGACTGATGACAGCATTGAAAGGGGCTTCATGTTAATCCTTACAAATGTTATGGCTGGAAAAGCCTGGATTTGGTTCCGAAGCTCAATCGTAAATAAAAGTGAAGAGACTGATAAGATACTGATAGAGGGAATGGCTATGAAATGGGGTTTGGAATATTCAAAAGATTGCAAGGAGAAAAAGTTCATCAAAAAAGTAGCCCAGGCCATGAAATGGCACTGTGGACCCAACACTTTGACAATGCACCCAGTGAACTTCTACTTGATTTTGTAATTTAACATACAGGAAAGATGTGGACCAAACAAGATTTATCAGGATTAGGCATTTATTTTATATTCTGCTGCTACATCAGGATCCTGGGAGGTGGATCAAGGAATCAACATGCCTTTCAGGAGATTCTGTTTGAAATAAAGATTTGTAAACCAACACCTTATTACAATTGTCAATTACTGGATGTACATGTGTTATCCTGCATGAAGCGACTGCTGTATTTAACCCATCCAGTAAACATTAGTGCAGACTCCACAGCACATAGTGGACATCCAGCCCTGTAGACCCGTGACTTGTAAATAATGCAGTGCAGCGGTTCCCAACACAACAGTCATGGACCAGACCCAATCACAACTTAGATTACTTGTTTGCATAGTGGTTCTTCAGTGTATTGGTTGGCCTGCCATGGAAGCAAAAAGCAGAAAGTCCAGGGTTTCATTCCCAGAGGCACTACATGCTTAATAATATTAATCCCCATTAGTCCACTTTAGTTGGTTTGGCTAAAAGTGTCGACAAATGTAATTACTTATTTTTAAATCTAGATCAGATTTTGGACAAGGTTTAATTTTAAAAATAACCCTATCAGTCTATGACTTCATGCATGTCAAGATGTTTGCCTCAGTCACATGTCTTGCCTACATCTACTATTTTCTAAAAAGTTACACTTTGTTAAATGTATCTTTAAAGACATGGATTCTCCTACTGTCTTCCCACTGGCTTATTTACCATGTAGAAAAAAAACTTCCCAGAGGTTTTTGATCATTGCTGTAGCTAGGGGGTTCAATATAATGGTAATGTATAATGTTTAACTGACCAGACAACTCCAGGAATTCTGCTTGAAATAAGATATTTTTTGTGATTGATATTCTAAGTCACCAAGCATTCATTGCAAAATATGTAGTAAGTACTTTTCTAAAAATGCATAAAATAATTCCTTAAAATTTTTCTTTGTTACGTGAAGATGAAACGCAACAAATACATTGCCAATTAGGTTGCATACACAGCGGCAAGACATTTATTATTACATATAGAAATTCAGTTTATATGCTGGTATTTTTTTTGTAGTATTCATGCACCACACCTAAAAGGCTGGCCTTTGTTATAAAACTGCAAAACATTTAACTGTTCTGTAGTGAGAATGAAAGTTGGGGTGAGTAGCGCTGATGAAGTGGACCAGATTTGACCTGTGGGCCAGGAGCTTGAAGTCTGATCTAGATGATACTGGCAGATGTGAAGGCAACTTTAAATCGCTTCTACCTCTTTTCTTTCCTGTATAAGTACATTACAGTTGCTGCAGCACCCAGCCTCTTTGTTATTCCCTCTCAGACTTGCACCCGCACACAGATTTGCACATGCAGGCACACACAAGAATTGGCTCAAGCGTAGCTGGCGTCAAACCACTGCCGCTAATCACACTCAGGCAGCGCTGTGTGAACTCAACTGTTCCATCAGAGCAGCCAAACCCTCATCTCCATCACCACTGCCACAACCCCCCTTTTGGTAGGCTAAATATATGTATGTATATGTGTATATATATATATATATATATATATATAAATAAATAAAAGGTCCGAGCAAAATGTTAACAAATTTCATTTGGAAAACAAAGCCTTGTGTCACTGACATAGCATGTAATTTAGCAATTTCTTATTCCTTGCTGACACAACAGTGTGTAAATCGCCTAACAAATCTGTCTACGCCCATTAAGGCACATCATTCATTTCAGTACTCCTTCTAAATTACTTCCAAATCAACAAAGACACAAGCTTTGAATAGAAACATATTTTCCACACATGCAGTAGAAGAATGTCTATTCAAGCTAAAATCAAGCTCATGAAAAATGAAATTAATTATAAAGTTTTCTGTCTTCATCATTGGCCTGTTTGACCATTGAAGATAATGTTTTTTTTTGTTTAATAGTAAGCTGAGGTTGACTTAATTTTAATGTATTTGCCAGAAAAGAAAAATCAAAGAAGACGCCGACATCAGAATTAAAAAAATACAGTCTGCACGTGTTTTCTTGCCAGGTGTCACCGTTGTGGTTTGGGTGCAGCTCATAACCATACGCTGCATGTCAACCAATTTCCCATAGAGATGTGCCAGGTATGTAGGACTGCCTGCCAGTTATATTGTATATCAATAATAATAAAAGCATTTACCACTGAATATGGT
>JAFBJS010005846.1:31860-70999 GCA_016785265.1 Paraplagusia blochii | reverse complement strand
TAAAATAGGTTTGTTGTAATAGGTTTGTCATATTTTTAGGGCAATAGTACAGATAACAGAGACCTCACATATCTGCCTTGCATGCAGAGAGTCCTGGGTTTGAGTCCAGAGGGAGCAAAACTGTGTTTGTATCACAAACACAGTTTTTTTTTTAATTATAATTTGCTTCGTTGTTTGTTAAACTGAAGCAGAAAAAAATTATCTACACACAAAAATCTACACACAATCAAAATAATATTTAACGTAAGTATCAATATAATTCTAACAGCCTTTTTAATATCATTATTAATATTATAAATACATATTATATATATATATACATATATATATATATATATAATTTATTTAGATTTTCAAGTTCTTAGCCCACCTTACTTTGAACGATGATACAAGCTATAGGTTTTGTATATATATAAAAAATTACACTGCTGTTTGTCATCTCTGAGTGTTGTTAATGTTCTATGACGTATTCTAGAACAGGTCTGTTCACCCCTGTATTTACACTAATTCACACAAATGCACTTTATGTCTGTTCTGAGCTTTAACAGATCAACAGTTTGTTATTCCTGTTTGAATAATTTCAGTATTTTTAAAGTAAGTATCAATATAATACTAACAGCCTCTTTATTTTTGTGAAAAAAAAAATAGGATTTTAAGTTCTTAGCCCACCTTACTTTGAACCATGATACAAGCAATAGTTTTTGTATATGTATAAAAAAAATTACACTGCTGTTTGTCATCTCTGAGTGTTGTTAATGTTCTTTAACATATTTTAGAACAGTTCTGTTCACCCCTGTATTCACACTAATTCACACAAATGCACTTTATGTCTGTTCTGAGCTTTATCAGATTAACAGTTTGTTATTCCTGTTTGACTGAAACAACACATTAAAGTGTCAGTAAACAGTAGTAACAAATAACAACAGAAGATCAACTGAACAGCATCACAAAAAAACAGTTCTAGAACTCACTTGCTCGATCCTCACTGGAACTGACACTGAGATCCTCTGGAACTTCTTTATAAGCACTACTCTAAATGTCACAGGTGTGTGTGCACAGGTGTGTGTGTGTGTGTGTGTGTGCGTGCATGAGTGCGGGGGACAACTGTTAGTCAACAAAGCAGCTCAGTCACGTTGTTACACTCTTTTTTTCTATGAAGGATTAACATGTTTAATTTAATGTAAAGACTTCATGATTAATCAAATTAACTAAAGCAATGATGCCCAACATCCGGGTCGCACACCGTCACCGGTCCGTAGGTCAGATGGTACCAGGCCACACGAAAATGAAAGCAATTTAAGTTATTTCTGTATTATTTTTGATCTAATCGTGAACAATGTAATACCACTATCTCTCCCCTGCATCTGTCCATGTTTGATTTTGTCACATGTCTTGCCTACATCCAAGCCTTTCTTTAAGGACTGCTCCGGCTGGTAACACATTATAAGATACAAGTTTTAAGTTGTGCTTGAAAACGTAACACAAAACAGAGGTGTTTAAAAAGCATAATATACGCCACTGTAAAGACAATAAGGCCTTGAATAGAGCTCCGTCGATTGGAGACCAAGAGTTCTGCATTAGCAGTTTAATGTTTGTTATTATTTAGGCTATACTAGCTTTTTTGCCAGTCTTAGCATTTATTTAGTTGTATTTATTTATACACCACACATTCAAGATCAGACAAAGTAACATCAGAATCAGTTTTACATAGGGATGTTTCTCATGTACCCAATAAGCAGCAGCTAAAACAAATGTCTAATTCATGCCAACAAGGTTCCAAGTCAAAGAGGGTATCACTGGAGAACCTCACGTAAATATAGAACTAGATCACTTTCTTTGGGGGGGTAATTGGATCCTGAGGAAGGCCTAGGTTCTGACTTAGTGTTTTGATGGTTGCATTATTGGACATGTTACCCTCTGGGCCCAGATTGGTTCCTCTAGGTCGGTCCAATACCTTCCAGACATGTGAAGTCTGGCAGTTAGAGGTCAATGGCTGAGCAAACGTTAGCATGTGAGCTAGCCTAAACTTAGCTGCCATTCTTTTGGTTAATTTGAGCAATTCTTGTACGAGTCAGACTCATTTTTAAATATTTCCTAAAAACCTTGTCTCGCAGGCCATAAACAACTGGACTGATGAGTCGAGGAAGGACGTGAACCAAGATCGTGACGACAAATCGAATGGCTCGGATTCCGCTTGGAAACAGCAACAGCAGACCATCGATGATCAGGTTATAAACATAGGTGAGCATACATAGCAGCAGCTGGAAGCCATGCAGAAGTACGGTGTTCCGTGCTTTTTTGGCATCGTGAGCCGCAGCTTTGGCAGCACTAATGATCCTGAAGTAGGTGTAGAACAAAGTGAGCCAAACCAGGACCAAAAACACTTGGTTCAGTGTCTTTCTTTTGTAATCAAAATATGGATGTCTGAAAACATTGTTTGGGAGACAGAAAACTCTTGAGTGAAAAAAATCAATAGATTCTGAGGCAAGGGCAACAAATAAATCAGGGAACATTGACAGTGAACTCAGCAGCCACATGATGCCGAGGGCTATGTAGACTCGTCTGACCGTGCAAATCCGCGAGTGGCGTAAGGGAAAGCACACAGCGATGTAACACTCCAGGGCCATGACAGCCAGTGTTAGAGGGTTGTTGATGCTCGCAGTGACTGCAATCAGAATCATAACGATGCAGAGGGAGACGTTAATGGTGAAGATTATGTAACTGAGGATCTGGATGAGGGTGAACATGGTCAGGAGGATGATGTCATTGATGACCAATTGAATATAGAGGATGTAACGTGGGTTCTTGTGGAAAATCTGTGACAACAGAAAGACACAGTGCTGAGGTCAGAATCATCTTTGCAGGTCAAGATAGCGTGTTGACATTAGAATTGTTCATTTTTTTACTGAAAATAATGAAAACCTGAAGACTTGCTGCCTTAGTTTTGACAAGGTAGTTTTGTGGAGAGATGGTTGTAAAAAAAAGGCCACTAGATGGCAGCATTACAGCTCATTTCGTAGGCCAGGATAACTAGTTGACGTTAGAATTGTTTATTGTTTTTCTACGAATAATAAAACCTGAAGACATAATGCCTTGTTCTTGCAAAAGTAGTTTTGGAAAGATAAGGCTGTAAAAATAGACCACTAGGTGGCAGCAGTACATTTCATTTCGTAGGTCAGGATAACTAGTTGCCATTAGAATTGTTCATTGTTTTTCTGCCAATAATAAAAACATGTTGACCAATAATGAAAACATGTTGACATGATGCCAACCAAAGTTAGTTTGGGAGAGAAAAGGCTGTAAAAAAAAGACCACTAGGTGGCAGCAATACAGCTAATTTTGGAGGTCAGGATAACTAGTTTACATTAGAATTGTTCATTGTTTTTCTGCCAATAATGAAAACATGTTGACATGATGCCTACCAAAGTTAGTTTGGGAGAGAAAAGGCTGTAAAAGAAAAGGCCACTAGGTGGCAGCAATACAGCTCATTTTGTAGGGCAGAATAACTAGTTGACATTAAAATTGTTCATTCATTGTTTTTCTGCAAATAATTAAACCCAGATGGCATGATGCCTTGTTTTGCCAAGGTAGTTTTGAGCAAAGGCTGTAAATAAAGGTCACTAGATGGCAGCATTACAGCTCATTTTGTTGGCCAGGATAACTAGTTGTCATTGGAATTGTTCGTTGCTTATCTACCAATTATGAAAAGCCCATGGCATATTGCATTGTTTTTGCCAAAGGCGAAATTGGATACAAAAACTGTAAAAAATCACTAAATTGCAGCCTTGCAGTTAATTTAATTATTCTCAAACAGATAAGTAAGGAAAAAAGTACCAGACCTATATTGGTATTGGTTGATCTGGGAAAGGAAAATTACGTGTTTGGACAACATCAACAAGTAAATCTAATACCACACATTCCTAATATTGATTGCTTGCATGACCCAAAATTTGAGTCCAAGTCTATAGTCTCTCTGTGAGCAAAAGAGTGAAGCTAAAGTCTTAACCACAAGCTCCGGTTCCCATTTCTGGTTGTAGATCAGTATGACTGTGTGAAGATTTGTATCTCTGTTGGTTAATATGACTACAGATTTATAGATGAAGCCATGTATAAGTGAAAGTGTAGGTCAGTGTGTCTGTGGGTGACCTGGTTTCTGTTGAAGGTGTAGACCAGGGTACTGTTGACGTAGTTGATGCAGATACAGAGAATTACAGTGATCACGTTGGTGGTGATGGCTGTTTGGACGTTGGCTCTGTCGACAGGCGCCAGAGTGAAGTTTGAGGAGTTCATCAGTCTCTTCTTCGTCTCCTCCTTCTTCACTATTAAAATTATTTCATAAAAATCCACAACAAACAAAAATCATTATTATAAACCTACAATAAGGTTAAATTAATACAAATATTATTTTCATCCACTTATCAAATGTTATTTATTTATTTTTAAGTGACAAATAAAACAATGTAGAATTTGCTATTTCTTCAACTTATTTCTCACCCAGACTTGTAGTAGTAAAACAGTCAGTAGTAAACTAGTAAACAGACAGATGGGAAAGAAACCTAATAGAAGAATAAGAATTAAATATTTTTATATATTCAATTTAGTTAATACTAATTATTTCTAAAAGGGATTTGCCTAATCCAGTGGTGGGATTTCTTTTGCACCTTCAACAACAACAACCAAAACAACACGTTAATTTTTTTTTTTTATCAATACAATCAATTCACTAAACATATAGAATTATTTTCTTTTTAATTTTCAACATTTCGTATAGACATGGACATTATTTGGAAAAATAACTCTAAAAACTATGTTTAGTAGTAGTAGTTTGGTTTAAATGTTTTGTTAACATTTCACAACAAACACAAATTACAACAAATTGGACACATTAAAACCTACAATGAGCTTAAATTAATAAAAAATATTATTTGTTTGGAAAAATAACTATGTTTCTGCTAAAATAGTTTGGTTTAAATGTTTTGTTAAACTTCTAGGAAATTCTTTAAATAAACAGATGTTTAATTTCATTTGAAGATAATTAAACTGAACAGTCTTTAGCCATGATTAAAAACTAACATTAAATATTACAGACAAAGTAAATCCCCCAAATTATTCCAAACGTACTAAAACTTACATAAGCAAACTTGACTGTAGTGATTATATATGACATCATCTAATAATGGAAGCTGCACATTTTTTATCCTTATATTGCTCTTCTTCTTTACTATTGCAAGAATATTTGTTTCAAATAAAGAATGAACTGAAGTTTTAAAATAATTAGATTGGTATGAAATAACTTCACAATAAAAAGAAAAAAACATTCCACAAACATGTTTTTAACATTCAGCATACAGTGATCAGTAACTGTGCAGGTGTGTTCCTGTAAGAATCACAGAAAGTTCTAGAACTCACCGTGCAGATGGTCGTGAACCGCTCTGATTCTCAGCTGGACATGAAGTTGTATTTATATTCACTGCTGGTGACATGACGTAAACAACACACCTGATGCCACAACAACAAACGATGGCTATCTACTTTTTTTTAGGGCCTTCCGTTTTGCAGTCTGACCTGAATCCCCATTCAGATCCTTGGTTTATGGGTGTGTTCAAGACCCATCGATAAGGGGACGATTAGAGTCTTTTTGATCATCAATATTTCAATGCTGGTCAAGTTAAATCAGTGCTTCTCAAAGTGTGGGGCAGGCCCCGTAGGAGGGCGCGGTGCGATGCTGAGGGGGTGCTTTTTTTCCTCCGTGCTACAATAAAGTGTAATTGCACATCCTTGTAAGTTGAACTATAGCTCTTTCTGTTTGTTTTCTTTTCGTTAACAAGGATATGATGTTATACAGAGGTGTACATTTAACTATTTTATAGACAAATGTTATAGTTTATTGTTGCGGCAGGGAGTGGATGGTGAGGAGGGGGGGCGTGAATTTTTTTCTTCTTGCTAGGGGCGGCGTAAAAGAAAAAATTGAGAAGCACTTAGTTAAATCAATCATGTAAATAATTCCCGTGTCTTGTTTCTCATTATTTCCTCTATTTCACTGGAAGGTCCCAGTGCTAATACAACTCATGGCAGTGTTTTATCGTTCTGACATATCAATACCGTTTTGCGCTAGTGCTCGGGGGGCTGCAAAGAAATAATGTTTCCTTTTTGCCCCATCTGGCTATTACTTATATTTGATCCATATACCCATATCAACAAAATAACTGACCAATAGAATGGCTAGGTTTCCATCATCAATAATGCAGCTATACTTGATTAGGAAATATTTTCTCATTGAAAACAACAACAATAAACTCAAAATGATGCAGATACAAGATTCTAACCTTGTATACCGGTCTGGTAGGAGAAAATTATAGGCCGTGTGCACTAAGGAAATCCTTGTTGTGTGCATACACAGTTAATTCTGGTAGGAAGATTTTATAGGTAGGAAAATATTTCAAAACAACCGAATATAACTTTTATTAAGAAGTATTTATCCACCACAACTTAATGATTGGTCCGTGAAAGTAGTACAAGACATTTTACTGGTCCGTGGCGCAAATATGGTTAGGGAACACTGGTCCAGTGGGTTCTGAATAATAAATGTAAATGTTATTATCTAAACCTAGCTTCTGTTCTGTTGGTTAATTTTAACATTTCTTGTACAGCACAGGTTCATTTTCAAATATTTCCTAAAAACCTTGTCTCGCAGCCCATAAACAACTGGGCTGACGAGTCGAGGAAGAAGGTGAATTAGGATGGTGATGGCAAATCGAATGTCTCGGATACTGTTTGGAAACAGCAACAGCAGAGCATCGATCGTCACGTTATAAACGTAGCTGAGCATACATAGCAGCAGCTGGAAGCCGTGCAGAAGTACGGTGTTCCGTGCTTTTCTGGCATCGTGGGCCGCAGCTTTAGCAGCGCTGATGATCTTAAAGTAAGTGTAGAATAGAGTGAGCCAAATCAGGACCAAGAACACTTGGTTAAGTATCTTTCTTTTGCTATCAAAATATGGTTGCCTGAAAACTCTGTCCGGGAGACAGAAAACTCTGGAGTGAAAAAATTCAATAGATTCTGAGGCAAGGGCAACAAATAAATCAGGGAATATTGACAGTGAACTCAGCAGCCACATGATGCCGAGGGCTATGTAGACCCGTCTGACGGTGCAAATCCGTGAGTAGTGTAGGGGAAAGCACACAGCGATGTAACACTCCAGGGCCATGACAGCCAGTGTAAGAGGGTTGTTGATGGTCACGGGAATTGCAATCAGAACCATAACGATACAGAGGGAGACGTTAATGGTGAAGACGATGTAGCTGAGGACCTGGATGAGGGTGAACATGGTCAGGAGGATGATGTCATTGATGACAAGGTGGATGTAGAGGATGTAACGTGGGTTCTTGTAGAAAACCTGTGATAACAGACAGACACAGTGCTGAGGTCAAAATAACTCTGTGACGATGCCATTTAATTAGCATTAGCATTAGCATAATATCAACCCAATAACAGAGGCCTGGAAAATTATTTTGATTCCATGGCCACAGGCCCTAAAATTTGAGTCACGGGCCAGGTCAGGATCAGAAAGATCGAGTATTTGCATGAACTAAGATAAATGATGGGTAAAATATTGAATAAAGGCAAAATGCTTTCTATTGGGGAAAGCTTTGCGGGGAAAAGGTAGAAGGATGACAATAATATTAACAGTATAAACTGACAATTTTGGCGGGCCGGATTAAATCACCAAACGCGCGGCATCTGGCCCCCGGGCCTTAGTTTGCCCAGGTCTGCAATAACACAGGTCTGCAATAAAATTAAACTGAAAGTCACTAGATGGCAGCGTTGTAGTTATTTTTTTAACATTTGTACAGACAAAAACAATGTTATAAGAACTTTGACAAAAAATCTGAACTAAATCTTCAGACCATATCAATCAACCCTTAATTATTTAATTATTTTTAACATATCCTTATATTGTGGCACTACCAGTGAGGCTTCAGAGATCGCTTCCTGCCCAAGATCAGATCCTGTCTGGGCAGGTGATGCCTGCCAGTGAGCTCACCACCCGCAAGAAGGTTCACGAGGGGGTGGGGTGCAGTATAGTTTTGGTGGCGGTTGGTTCAGGTTAATTATAATTTTAAAAGTTGTAGGCCAGTATGAATGTGGGTGTAGGTCAGTGTTACTGTGGGTGACCTGGTATTTGTGGAAGGTGTAGATCAGAGTACTGTTGATGTAGTTGATGCCAATACAGAGAATTACAGTGATCACGTTGTTGGTGATGGCTGTTTGGACGTTGGCTCTGTCCACAGGTGCCTGAGTGGAGTTTGAGGAGTTCATCAGTCTCTTCTTTTTCTTCTTCAAACTGCTGTTTTTTTTTTTTTCAAACAAAAACAAAAAAATGTGACTAAAACAGAACAATTGTGACAACGGATCAAAAGAGTTTAATTAGCCTCGAAAGACATTTCGCTCCTCAGCATCATGAGTTTCAGAAACTGCGGAGGTTTTTCAGATGAGGACGGAAATGTCTTTCAGGCCCCAGGAAATACAGTTTATTTAAACTAAACTCTTATAGGTTTACAAACCAGGTTGAAGTGGTCAGTTAATTCAAACAACGAAAAAATTCTCTGAATCCGAATATATATAATAACACAAACTTAAATATGTATAACATTTAAATAAGGTCAAATAAATGTAATAATAATTCTTTAACTAATTATATGATTTATTTCAGGAGACAAACAACATAATGGTCATTATTTTTACTTTATTTCCAGCCTAGACTGACAGAAAGCATAACATACTGCTTTTTAAAAAAATGTTATAGTTTTTCATACTCAATGAATAAATTGCAGGAACAAAATGTATACAAGCAATAAATAAAGGACACAAAGTGAAAAGTTTTTACAGAGAAATATATTTTCTGGGGAGCTCCTTAATGAAAAAAAATTAAGCATTTTAGTTAAAGAAAATTCCTTGAAAACAATGTTTCTTAATAATTAATTAACTAAACACATATAGTATATATGTAATATTTGGTTTTTAATATTTATCATTTCTAATAGACATTGACATTGTTAAAAAATCTGAATAGCTGAATAAAAAAAAACTAGAAATATCAGTATATTCAACAAATACTATTTTTAAAATATTATTTTACTAAAATAATACTTATTTTTATTCTTTTGTTTTATTCTAAATGGCTTAAAGCATACATAAGCAAAATTAATTAAAGTGATTTAATATGTAGATAATTATGTATTTCAAAATTATGAAAGCTGATAATATTTACTTTAATGTAATTTTATTCTTTTTCTAATCTTTAGCCAAAATGCTTTTTTCAATAAGAAGACGAAAGTTACAAAATAAATTATTTGCTACAAAATAAACAGAAAAGCAATATTCCTGAAATTTAACAGAATCATGGCAACAGTCTGTGAAAGTTCTAGTACTCACCATGTAGATGGCAGTGAATCAGAATCAGTCAGACTGATTCTCACCTGGGCTTGAATTTATATTCACAGACGATGACATGAAGTAGAGACGACACATCTGATCCCATGCCAACAGCCTTTTACTTTTTTTTTTTTTTTTTCCAACAGCCTTTTTCTTTTTTTTTTTTTTTTTTTTTTTTTTTTTTTTTTTTTTCAATTCACAGTCTGACTTTAATCTCAATCTAGATCCCCTCTAGTGTAAGTGTAAAGGCATTACCAAAAAGTCAGTGTCTGATTAGAGCAAGATGTCAAAATCAGGCCCGGGGGCCAAAACTGGTCCACAGTGAAATCATATTCTGGCCGCAAAATCATATCAAATGTGTACAGTACTAGAGTTGCCCCCACCCCAGTATACAGACACTACATACTGACAGGATTTGTAGCATTGGCCTTGAAAAATTGCCTGTAGTCACAAATTTGCTGAACACAGACATGAAAAAAACAAGCATAAAGAAGAAAATAGACACATTTAAGACGCAGTGATGCTGAAATGTCCTGTATGAGTCAAACACTCAACACTCAGAAAAGGTTATATGGAGATGCTAACCCATTTTTACATTCACTTTAATAAACATAAATACTAGAAGCAACAGTAATGTAAATACATTGATAAAAACTGGAATGGTTTCCTATTTCTATGTCAGAACCAGACACAGGTCGTTTTTTTTTTTTTAGTTTTTTAAAGAGAATGAATCTGTTTGGTACCTGCACTGTGATGCATTTGTACAACTTCACTGTAAAAGGGCACAGCCTACATGGGCTGCAGAATCAGAATTACAATACAGCCTACATAGGCTGCAGAATCTCAATTAAGACAGAGCCTAGAATCTGAATTAAGACACAGCCTACACGGGCTGCAATATCTGAAAAAAGGACAAAGTTTACATTGGGCTGCAGAATCTGATTTAAGATACAGCCTACATGGGTCTGCTGAATTTAATAAATTTACAGCCTACATGGACTGCAGGATCATAGTTAGAACACACACCACATGGAATACAGAATCTGAATTAGGATACAACCTACAGTCTGAATTCAGACACGTCCAACATGGGCTGCAGAAACTGAATTAGGACATAGTCTACGTAGGATGCAGAAAAAGAATTAGGACACAGCCTACGTGGGCTGTGAAATCTGACTGAGGACACAGCCTACCTGGACTGTTAAATCTGAAGTAGGACACAGCCTACATGGGTTGTAGTACACCATCTAAGTCTTCTTCTGTGGTTGAGTCTTAGTGTTTGTTGTACAGAGGAGATGAGTTTTCAGGTACTTCCTGAAAGTCTTGTCCCTCAACCCGTAGACAACTGGACTGATGAGTCGAGGAACAACATGGATAAATATGGAGACACTGAATCGAATGGCCAGAACTCCTTTAGGGAACAGAAAAACCAGACTTTCTATCATGAGGTGATAAACGTAGGTGAGCATACAGAGCAGCAGCTGGAAGCCGTGCAGGAGAACCGTGTTCCTGGCTTTTTTAGCATCGGAGGAGGCCGCCTGAGCGGTGCTGAAAATCCTGATGTAAGTGTAGAACAGAGTGAGCCAGACCAGAACCAAATATATTTTCTCCAGTATGCTTCTTTTCTCTTTGTAATATGGGTGTCGGAAAATTGTGTCGGGGAGGCAGAAAACTCTAGACTGGAAAAACTCCAAAGATTCAGTAGCAACGGCAACTAACACATCAGGAAGGATTAGAAATGAGCTCAGCAGCCAGATGATGACCATGGCCACGTAGGTTTTCCTGACCGTGCAGATCCTTGAGTGTCTGAGCGGGAAGCACACGGCGATGTAACACTCGGCTGCCATCACAGCCAGGGTGAGAGGATTGTTAGTACTTGCTATGACTCCGATAAAAAGGAGAAGCATGCAGAGGGAGACGTTGATGGTGAAGACGATGTAACTCAGGACCTGGATGAGGGTGAACATGGTCAGGAGGATGATGTCGTTGATCACCAGGTGGATGTAGAGGATGTAACGCGGGTTCATGTTGAAAACCTACAGGATGGAAAGTAAACTCATTGTGATGCACAACAACTGTGACCTCTGCGTTTAACCCTATCCACCAAGTGTGGGCAGTGTCATGCTCAGTGGTAACTTGGCAGCTGGTGGATTTGAACCTGAAGCCTTCTAGACCCAACAGACAGTTGGAATACTGAGGTCAGGGTCATTGTATACAGAAGGTGTAGGTGAGAATTCAGTGATCCCGATAGCTTTGTTCCCAGATTCAGTTCGAGATAGGAAACTCGTGGAGTAGAAGTGAAATAGTTTTCATGCCACACAAAAAATACTTTTACCACTGATGCACCAACATGATATTTTTGGTCTATACTGAAAAGTGAAAATGAAGAAACCATTTCATGATGCAGACTAAAGAAATTGAGTGAGTCAACAGACAAGCAGAGATCTTGAAAGATGCTACAATAACTAAGCCAATCAGCGTGAGAAACTTATTGTTACACCTTAATATCACACCGGCTAGCCTTGTATTAGCTGTGTGCGGTCTCTAAATGAAAAAAAACTACCAGTGATGGTTCGCTTATTCATTTATATCATTTTAAAATTGAGAATAATGAACCATAAATGTGTATGAATAAATAAAACATCAGCAGTGGTGGCCTACTGGTTAAGGAAGCAGACCTGGGTCCGCAAGGCTTAAGGTTTAAATCCACCAGCTGCCCGGTTGCCACTGAGGTCGTCCCGACCCACATATCTTCTTGTGGGCTCACCACCAGCAGTGAGGCTCACAATATGGTGCAATGTGATTTGGATTGTTTCTTAAGTTCTAAAAATAAAAGAACTGCAACACTTTAAATGCGTATCGAGGTTAGAATAACAATAGTTACGTCACTGCACCACCATCCAAAGTTCTAACTTTCCATGTGCAAATCACATAATCATTGATCTTTAAAGCTTTATTCACTTAAAAGAGAAGGGCAAAATGGCACAGTATATTTTAGGCTTGGCCTAAAAATCAATGAAAAGCAACTTATTGCACCTATTTGATAAAGAGAACAGAACACAGGCTCACTGAACACGAACACTGTGCACACAGACCTGACAAGGACCGAGGGAAGACGAGGGACAGATAGATTATACGCAGTGCATATGCTGTAGGTCAGTACGACTGTGGGAGACCTGGTGTTTGTTGAAGGTGTAGACCAGAGTACTGTTGATGTAGTTGATGCAGATACAGAGAACCACAGTGATCACATTCTTAACAATGGCTGTTTGGACGTTGTCTCTGTTGACGGGCGTCAGAGTGGAGTTTGAGGAGGTCATCGGTCTCTTCTTCTTCTTCTTCAAACTCCTTCACTGCTGAATTTGTTGTCAATAAAAACACACAAAAAGCAAAATTACAACAGATTCGACTGCACTGATCTCTGGACCAAAACAACCGTATAAAGTTCAAGGAATAAAAAACTGATTTCTTTTTTGGCATTTTGCTTGGAAAAGAAACTGAACCAGAAACATATTTTTTTTTATTCTGGAATAAATAATGGTAACCACTTCTAAAAATAATGGTAACTGGTTAACTAGCTTTGGAATTTTGAGTCATTCGTCTCTCAATCAGTCCAGGAAGGACATTTTTCCTTTTAGCCTGTTCAGAAACCTCACTCTCATGGTGGAACCTAAAACCAGAAATGTCAAAATTACAACAGATTCGACTGCACTGATCTCTGGACCAAAAAAACAGTAAAAAAACGATAAAAAAAAAAAAAAAAAAAAAAAAGTTTGTAAATTGTTGTTATTGTACCATAATGGAGACTTCATATACACAAACCAAATGTTTGTGACCTGCAAAAAAACTGTAAAATAAATGTAATTTCTAAAATAAATTATCTATAAGTTAAAAAATATAAAAACAAGTTTATATCCTTAATAATTTACATAAAAAGGCTGCATTAGCAGGGGTAGAAGCAACAAATACAGGACAGTTAAAAAAGTCAGAAAAAAATAATATAATATGAAATGTATAAAGTTTTCTTAAATATAAGATACTTTAAACATTTCATTCATAGAAAGGTGCTGAAATTCAGTGTTCTTGTCCTTTTTTACTTTTCAATTCATTTACTAAATACAAATGAAATATATTATTTTAATTTTTATACTTTTCTTATTAACATGGAAATCATTTGAAAACACTTTTTATAAACTGCATTTTTCTCTAAAATATTTTCAATGTTATAATTGTTTTAATTTCTAGGATATATTTAAACAAATCAGGTGTTTTATATTTATTTTAAGGAAATCAAACTGAACAGCTTAGTGCTGCATGACTGTAAATGAGTAGAAAAAAATGAACAAAATAAATTCCTAACATTATTCTGATTGTAGTAAGTTAGAAGTAACAGATGTTAAACAGTCAAAAATATTTGTCCTCAAATATATCAAACATACAGTGATCACTAAGAGCAGTTGTGTTCTTGTAGAATCATGGAAAGTTCTAGAACTCACCCTGTAGATGGCAGTGAATCAGAGTGGCTCTGATGCTCAGCTGGGCTTGAACTTATATTTACTTGCTGTTTGTTAGTTTCAGGGCGTTCCATTTCACATCTGATCTGATCTGATCAAAAAACTTCATTCTGATCCTCCATTGGTTTACAGCCGTGATTGAAGGGTCTGGGACTAACAAACTCAGGCCCGGGGACCAAAACTGGCCCACATTGCAAATGAATTTGCCCACAAGGTCATATGAAATGTTGCCAAGAGTTAGCCTCCCAAAATACAGGTTTAATATAAAGTTGTTGGTCTGCAAAAAAATCTCTAATAAAAAGGGACTATAAAGTCTACATATTAACAGACAGATTTTTATTTCAAATTTAATTTTCTTGTGTATAATATAAAGCTTAACTCTGGTTTACGAAATTACTTTTATTGTACATTTATTGGTAGATATAAAGTCTGGAGACATTTGTCCCGAGACTTCATCCAAGATTGACCACAATGGGTTGATTCTTCTCCAAGTACAGAACTCTTCATCATCAGCGTCTCTACAAAAACACCCTGTGTTACAGATTTTCAAAAAGACAAAAAATAAAAGGATCAAAACCATAGATATATTTAATACATTTAAGAAACAAGAACGACACTAGTGACATTTCAGAATCTAAATTAGGACACAGCCTACGTGGGCTGTAGAATCTGAATTAGTACACAGCCCACTAAAGTTAGTCAGAGCCTACGTGGGCTGCAGAATCTGAATAAGGAAACAGCCAACATAGGTTGCAGAATATCCATTTGGACACAGCCTACATGGGCTGTAGAATCTGAAATAGGACACAGCCTACATGGGCTGCAGAATTTGATTTAGTACACAGCCTGCATGGTCTGTAGAATCTTAAGTAAGTCATAGCTCACCAGGGCCACATAATTTATTTAGTACACAGCCCACATGGGCTGTAGAATCTAAAGTAAATCAATGCCTAAATGGGCTGCAGAATCTGAATGGAACACAGCCTACGTGGGCGATTGAATCTGAATTAGGAAACAGCCTACATAGGCTGCAGAATCTTATTTAGTACACAGCCTACATAGACTATAATATGTCAATGAGGACAAAGTTAACATTGGCTGTAGAATCTGAAGTCGGACATAGCCTATATGGGCTGTAGAATCTAACGTAGAACACAGTCCATGTGGGTTGTAGAATACCATCTAAGTCTTCTTTTGAGGTTGAGTCTCAGTATTTGTTATACAGAAGAGATGAGTTTTCAGGTACTTCCTGAAAGTCTTGTCCCTCAGCCCGTAGATGACCGGACTGATGAGTCGAGGAAGAACATGGACAAAGATGGAGACACCGAATCGAATGGCCAGAACTCCTTTAGGGAACAGAATACCCAGCCCTTCCATGATCAGGTGATAAATGTAGGTGAGCATACAGAGCAGCAGCTGGAAGCCGTGCAGGAGAACCGTGTTCCTGGCTTTCTTAGCATCGGAGGAGGCCGCCTGAGCGGTGCTGAGGATCCTAAAGTAGGTGTAGAACAGAGTGAGCCAGACCACAACCAGAAATGTGTAGTCCAGAATGGTTCTCTTCTCTATGTATGACTTGTGCCTGAAAACTGAGGTGCCCAGGCAGAAAACTCTGGCCTGAAAAAACTCCAAAGATTCAGTCGCAATAGCAAGAAAAACATTCGGCAGGATTAGAAGTGAACTCAGCAACCAGATGATGACCATGGCCACGTAGGTTTTCCTGACCGTGCAGATCCTTGAGTGTCTGAGCGGGAAGCACACGGCGATGTAACACTCGGCTGCCATCACAGCCAGTGTGAGAGGATTGTTAGTACTTGCTGTGACTCCAATGAAAAGGAGAAGCATGCAGAAGGAGACGTTGAGGGTGAAGACGATGTAACTCAGGACCTGGATGAGGGTGAACATGGTCAGGAGGATGATGTCGTTGACCACCAGGTGGATGTAGAGGATGTAACGAGGGTTCATGTTGAAAACCTGTAAGAGCAGACAGTTAAAATACAGTAAAATTAGGACCTGGGAAAACCAAGCCCTGACTCCAAGGCTTTTTGGACTGGTCACCAGGACTGAGTGACCAGGACTAGGACGACCAGGATTAGTATGACCAGGATCACTGAGATTTTATACCAACTTTGATTTCCTACTGGAAGAACTTCACTTGTTAGATATATGCGTATATGTGAAATTGTTTATCGTCATTTTACCTTTGTACTTGTTTTATTTTATTGTATCTTTATGCTCTGGTAACATCCATTGCACTCTCTGTCCGTCCAGGGAGTGGACCCCTCTCCTGTGGTTCTCCTTAAGGTTTCTACCTGTTTTCTTTTCCCTGATAAAAGGGGTTTTTTGTCCCCCTCATGTGTATAAGAGACAGACCAGATGATGACCATGGCCACGTAGGTTTTCCTGACCGTGCAGATCCTTGAGTGTCTGAGCGGGAAGCACACGGCGATGTAACACTCGGCTGCCATCACAGCCAGTGTGAGAGGATTGTTAGTACTTGCTGTGACTCCAATGAAAAGGAGAAGCATGCAGAAGGAGACGTTGAGGGTGAAGACGATGTAACTCAGGACCTGGATGAGGGTGAACATGGTCAGGAGGATGATGTCGTTGACCACCAGGTGGATGTAGAGGATGTAACGCGGGTTCATGTTGAAAACCTGTGAGAGCAGACAGTTAAAATACAGTAAAATTCAGACCTTAAGGACAGATGATGTTATCAACCATGTAAACCCCTATCTCACAAATCTGATTTGTAAATGTGGGTTATATAAATAAAATTTGATTGATTGATAGCTGTACTTGTAAGTTAGGATAACTGTAGTTATCCAACATTCATTATTTCCTTCTAATGCTTTGTAATTCTGCAGCATTCCCAGTTTTTTCATAACGTAAGGCCTTTTTTACAGGCTAACAACAACAAATCAAATAAAAAAAAGCAAAATCTGTAACATAGAGAATACTTCTCTAGTATTAGAAATCTACTGCTTTTATATACTGGGAGTCGACTCTCGTACACATTGATTTATTCCCATGGTACAAATATAATACCAGTGTTGGCCAGATTTGCCCCTGAGTCGGGCCTGAGTTTGGCTCGTGTAGTGTTGGTCAGTGTGACTGTAGGAAACCTGGTGTCTGTTGAAGGTGTAGACCAGAGTACTGTTGATGTAGTTGATGAAGATACAGAGAAACACGGTGATCACATTCTTGATGATGGCTGTTTGGAAGTTGTCTCTGACGACGGGCATCACAGTGGAGTTTGAAGAGTTCATCGGTCTCTTCTTCTTCAAACTCCTTCACTGCTGAGAAAATTTTAATAAATAGAAAAAAAATGTATATATATGAGTGTATATATATATATATAAAAGCATAAGGGCCTTGACCTACAATATAACCATGACCAAGCAAAATGTGGATCACGTATCTGGATCTTCTCCTTTCAGCTTGTCCATTATTTCAGGGGGTTCTACAGCGAGTCAGACATTGCACCTGTCAATCTACTCCTTGTCTCCTACCTGGTAGCCCCTAATCTAGTATCATTATTCTACCAATTTAACCACTCTCCCTCCTCTGAATAGGTCCAAAAGCATATCAGTCTGGGGTCCAGTCATAAATGTGAGCCCAAATTGTTAACAAACCACATTAAAAACTGTTGCAATTCCTAAAAAAAAAATAGCATCATATTTATAAGGGTTGACAGGCTTACACTGCAGCAGACAGAATAGAAAAGAATAAAAATAATGATAAAAAAAACAACACAAAAAGCAGATCTGGGTTCCTGTCGAGATGGAAAACTGAGAATGTGGTAAATTGTATTACACACACACACGCATATATATATATATATATATATATATATAACAAATATATAGACACATACATTATCCTACACACACACACGCATATATATATATATATATATATATATATATATATATATAGTATATATAGTGATATATATATATATATCACTCTGGTCTAGTCATTTGAGAAGTAGCTCCCTTGCAAAAAACGTTAGGACACCCCTGTATTAGTGCGTAACGGAGACAATTACTATAATACTTACAATTCTTGTGTTGTCAAAAAATACTAACAAGTAACTTTATGACTTGATCAGTCATAAAGTTACTAGTTAGTATTTTTCATCAGATAACACACAATAAATGTACATTTATAATAAACATTGTCAACTTCTAGGTTTGGGTCAAAGTCATGTTTGTTATTTAGATTATTGGTATTATTATCATTACTGGATTTAATATCGAATACATACAATACAACAATAACAATCAAAATCAACAGTATGTTCTAGGTATGTAAAAATGAATCCAAATAAAAATTAATGGTTTAAATTAACTCACTTTTCAGATAAATTCATGTAATTCAACGTTGATGAACTCACCTGAGCGAGGAACAAGACCAACTCTCAGTCTGAGACATTGAAGGGACATTTATAGACGCATTATACAGTAGAAGAGGTCATGGCATTAACACAGGTGTGTGTGTGTGTGTGCATGCGTGAATGAGCAAGAGAGAAAGAAAGAGAGCATTGTCATCCATTTCCAGAAAGGTTTAATGAAATACGAGTTTGAGTTTGCAGAAAAAAATCTTTTTTTTCATCTTTTCAAGCCAATGGAAGAGGTGATCTGTTGACCAGCAGGGGTTCCAACCAGAAATACAGTATTTTTTCAATTGAAATGAAACCAGTAGATGGCAGTGCAGCACCCTACTGATTCTATATGTACAGTATATATGCACAGATCAACTGGACAAACTGAGCTTTAGTTAATGTAAAGGTTGTGGTGGGTTTGTCAAATCAAGGAGATAACTTTAGCCAACATGACATGATCAAACAGATGAAACTGATTTTAATAAAACAATAGGAAGCAATTCAATCAGGACAGAACCTGTGAACAAACTGAAGCTAAAAAACAACATTTTCAATTTTTTTTCTCTACGTTTTATTGTGCCTACAACATTCACAGAGTATTACAAACTCAGAGTACATTTACAGACATTTTGTTCAACTTTATATTCAGTTTTCAACACACGTGTTGAACCAGGACAGTTATAGATACCTGTGGTGACAGCTGACACAAACTCTTATTCTCTGCAATGATATGTTTGCTGTTGTAAGCTCTTAGTATGCCAGGTTCTTCTTCAGGTTCTTCTTCAGGTGCTGTCTGAAGGTCTGGTCTCGAAGCCCATAAACTACTGGACTAATGAACCTGGGCAGGATCTGGACACAGATGTACCAGAGAAAAATCACATGAATGAAGTTTCGGGGGAACATGGACAATATGAACTCAATCACATGCTGGTAGATGTAGGTCAACAGACACAACATCAACTGGAAACCATGCAGCAGGATGGTGTTGCGGGCCTTGCTGGTGTTTCCGTCACTGGTCTTGGTTTGCTTGGCTGCTCTGGCAGTGAAGAAGATTTTAAAGTAGGTGAAGAAAAGTGTGGCCCAAATCCCTAACATGTAGATGATGTAGGACACTAATGTTTTCTGTACAAGCACAGGGTGTCTGAACAAGTTATCCAGAGTACAGAAGAGCTTGGATTGAAAGAAATGCACAGTCTCAGTACTCAGGACGAAGATGATGTCAGGCACCATGGACATGGAGCTGATGAACCAGATCCAGCCGATCAGGCAGTAGGTGCGTTTGACGGTGCAGAAGTGGACGTGCTTGAGTGGGAGACAGACGGCGATGTAACACTCCACGGCCATGAGGGCTAAGTTCAGTGGAGTGTTCAATGTGGTAAAGTGAGCGGCCATCACCAGGAGGCAGCAGAGGGAAAATTGGATGGTGCTAAAGACGTAACTCAAGACGAAGAGGCAGATGGAGGAGGTGAGCTGGATCATGTCGTTCATCACCAGGTGGATGAAGAGGATGTAGCGAGGACTCTGATAGAAGATCTGAAAAATAAATATGTTACAATACATTTTTTGTTGGCTGAACGATAACCTTGAGAAGGTTATCTAACCATACACTACTTAGAAGCCACAAACACAGCAGGATTTATCAGTTGTACGACTTGAGACATGACTATTGATCGTGTTAAAAACATGTTTGAAGCCCTGCTGATTGGCTCATAATCCCCCCCACCATGCCACACTGCAATACAGTGATTTGGCCATAGTTTTACACCAGATACCCTTCCTGACCAACTCATTTATCCAGGTGTGGGATGAGAAAACAGCGGCGTGTGCCCCCTAGTGGCTGGCTTGTGATATAGAAACTGTATAGGAAACACTTATGCAACACAGAGCATCCTCGCAGAACTGACAGACCAGACTGACCACATCCGTGAAGACATTTCCTGGTCAATACATATTCTCATCGTCTCCTTTACTTTTCCCTGTGTGACTACAGTGGCACAAAATGTCTGGAAAACAGGGTTTAAAATTAAATTTATGTCATGTTCATTGACTGCATCACAAAAAAAACAAACATCTTTGGAAAGTTTCTTTACTCCAGGTCAAAGATCCAGAGCGGAGACAGACGGACAGCCTGTGTCTTGCAAGAAGAAGAGAGCTGACTTTAACAGACAATACCAGAAGTTCTACTGACAAATGGATTTATGTCTGTGCTGCATAGAAAACAGTGAACCTCCACTATTGAGGCAACAGAGCCTTCGACCACTGGAGATAAAGAGTTTTGCATTGAAAACCTGGACTATGTTTAAAAAAAACTGCTGATAAAGTGTACACACTGTGGTTAAACTTAGATTATTAGAAATGTAACGTCAGTGTAATGCTGAACCAGAAATATCTCACCTGGTTGTCTGACAAATCATTAAAGGAGAGAGGCAGAAACATCAGCTGTAGCTGGTTTTGAGTTCAGTGAAACTGAAATCTAAAACTCCAACGCAGAGAATTGAAGAGGAAAATAATACTGTTCTCAAAAAAACATTCATCTGAAGACAGTTCTCTTCTCACCTGGTGTTTCCTGAAGGTGTGGATCAATGTTGCGTTGATGTAGTTGATGATGAGACCAAGAAGAACGACAATGATGTTTTTGATCACAGCTATTTCAGTAGAATCTCGATTACTGACCGAAGACACGTTGAGTGAGGAAGAAAAATTCATTGAGGACATTTTTAAAGACCAGAGAGAACAAGACAGAGAGAGACAGGGACCCAGGCGGAGGTTGACAGAGATGTATGAGACACATCATCAGAATAACAGAGAGAAAAGTGAGAATGTGGACTCTTCTGGTCAGCGATTGAACAGACTGGAGGTTTTAACACTGAGCTGACGACATCATCCGCCATGCTGCCTCTGATGATGTCACCACATATGTGTGTGTGTGTGTGTGAATTAAGGAAGTTTTCATTGTGCCTATAAAAAGACAGAACTTTATTTTTCAACTTTATTTTTCATACTTTAATTTTAATTTTCTTATTGATGAGAAAACTTTCCACCTGACGGAGAGCAAAGAAAATAGTGAATTTAGCCCTGACCAAAGTCCGTAGAGAAAATCACATTTTGGATCACAAACAAAACCTTCTTCTCAGAATACGTTTATGGATCCGTGCTTACTAGTGTGTTCTCAAAATATGGTTACAGATTTGTGCTTACGAGTGTGTTCTTTTTGAGATTATTCTGGGTCGATTTGAAACAGAACTCAAATCAATTAACTCCAGTCCCAAGGGCCCTAGCCCTTGATTGTTTTGTACCTGGGTCTAAGGTAGTTGTCTCTATGGCTAGGAGTCCCCTTCCTAAACCAAGGTACAGCAAAAGTCAAGTCATTCACAGGCCAACATACCTCAGGTGCAGGAACATAGATGGACAAGGAAACTTGAGCCTTAGGAAGAGAAGCCAGAGCCAAAGGACTGCCGGTGCCAGAGGCACGCCGGCCTCTGGTGCAACAACCATGGCAAGAGGCACACCTGCCTCCGGGACAAAGACTGGAGTCAGAGGCACGCCTTTCTCTGGGGCGAAGACTGGGGCCAGAGGCATAAGGAACCACATCCTCGGGAACAAGGGCAAGGTTGACCGAGTGAAAGACATCCTCGGGAATAGGGGCAGGAGCTGCCGAGGGAACCACATCCTTGGGAACAGGAACAAGCACTAGGGAGGTGAAGGTCTCAGGAACCGCTGGGAATGACAGCCCCACTATCTCTGGGGCGCCCGGAGAGTTGAGCCCGGGAAGCAGGTGAGCCGCATACCCAGGAACCTGAGACCCTGTCCCCCTTTAAGGGACGGCTCCTGACATCCCAAAGATGAGGGAGAGAAGAAGGTAATAGCAGCCTCTGGTGCCGAGACTGACCTGATGATGTTCTCCAGTACAACTCATCACATTGAGATGGGCCAAGGTGGGGCAGGTGACGGTTCCCCCTTTGGCCGGAGTCTCCCTAGCAGGGATGTCCCTGCACAGGATGGCTCCAAAAGACGACCCTGGACGCCTTTGCCACTGCTGTAGGGGCGTGCAGCTGGCCACAGGAAGAGTGGGAGGTTCATCTTCTACCACTGCTCTTCAGGGATGCACAGATGGCATCCCTGAAGCAGGATTAGCAGGACATGGGAAATGCCGTGTTGGATCGTCTGGGTTTTTCACCTGAGGACCATTGTACGCTGCTTTCACGAAGCGAGGCTGGGACCGTCAGACAGACTGTTCACCTACGGCCAGCAGCTCCGTAATTTGACTGGGAGGTGGCTGCAGCTGGGGGAGTCAGTGGGGGACACAAAGATGCTGGAGGCAATTATGGTGGGGCAATTCACCGGGGATCTTCCGCCCAGGACAGCCGACTGGGTCAGGTGTCATCGGCCGCACAGCCTTCAAGGGGCAATCAATCTGGCAGAGGATCACCTAGCGATTCATCCCCAGCCAGGAGCGGGATCAGTGAGACCCGAAGGACGACTGACGCCAATGCCCCAACAAAGGCACGCCCCCTGTGCCCCTGTTATGAGCTCCCAGATAGATCAGAATTCCCCAATAAAATTATTGTACACTTGCTCCGTGAATGTCCAATCCATGGAGGTGGGCCAGGTGATTTGAGTGGACGGACCCCCAGCGCGCAATCCCTGATTGAGAGGGACATAGAGTGTTATGGTAAGGATCCAAGGGTGTATATACAGTATTAGGCAACTGAGGATTCAGGCTGTCAGCAGTCTCTGATTCGCAAGAACCTGATTCAACCCGGGGCTTTGGATAATTGGGATGTGGACAAAGAAGGGGTGCGTGGAGCCGTTGGCAGTGGCTTGGAGCAATTCTCTGTTCAGCCGAGCTTGGATTTTCCATAACAACACTTTGCCCGTCACATTGGATCTGGTGGCAGAAATTGATGGTCGGCTGGTACATTGTCTTTTCCCTATTTTTCGATGATCAAAGACAAACTCTGATGGCTGGACAAATGGGCTGCCAGAAAACACTAGAGCGCGTCATGGATCGATTTTACTGGCCTGGCATTCAGGGAGATGTGTGCCACTTTTGCGCGTCATACCCTGAGTGCCGGAGGGTAAACTCTGCCCACCATACAGCCTGCACCACTGCAACCACTGCCACTGGTTCCATTCGAATGTATTGGAATGCACCTCATTGGGCCGTTTCACCGCAGTGCACGCATGTAATGGTTTGTTCTGGTAGTGACTAGACTTTGCCAATGTTGTTAAACAGTCGAAGCAGATGCTTGAAATGGGAGTTATTGAAGAGTCACACAGCGCCTGGAGCAGCCCCATTGTTCTAGAGGGTAAGAAAGATGCTTCTGTTCGGTTCTGTGTTGACTACTGCAGGAAGATTAATGAGATGTCACTTTTTGATGCTTATCCAATGTCCCGGGTTGACAAACTCTTGGATTGGCTTGGCAAAGCTCAAGTTTCTATGACACTGGATTTGACCAAAGGTTACTCCATACGGTTTGCACCAGTTTGGTGAGTGCTGCACCCACATACAGCCTATGCAGCCTATGGCTATGGATGACATCATCATGGTGGGGTATTACCAGCGGTTCATCCTACAGTTCGCCAGTCTGCCGGACTCAGTAAAGCAGTGGAGGTATATGGGGGCAGGGCAGTGGCACTCAACTGTGGCAGGGACAGCGAACCAGTGGTGAGGCTGCACCTCACAGGTGAGCGCAATTTGAGTAATCAGATCTCTCCCAATACTAGTAGGAGCCGGGACCGCAGAGGAAGAGCCATAACCACAGCAGCCAGCAGAGAGATCCAGCCCACACCCCAGAGACAGAGACTTTTTCTGTTATAAGAAAGACTTTATGTTGAGAGAGATCATTTCACTTATAAAAGAGAACAGTGACAGACTAATCTGTCAATAAAGACCAAAGACCTAAACTGCAGTCTGTGTGACTTTGTCCAGAGAACCTCTGCACCCACCACCACAACATTATAATTTTTTCTCTACATTTTCTTCTGCCTACGACATTTACAGTTTTACAAACTCAGAGCACATTAACAGACATTATGTTCAACTTTGTATGTTGGGTTTTTTTCCAGTCAACCTCATTAGGATGCAACTGTTGCAGTCCTTCATCCCCTGCCTTTTCATTTCTTCTACCAAGGGAAAGTGCTCCTGTGGAGCAGGGTGTAACACCAGCTCTTAGTGAGCCAGATTCTTCTTCAGGTGCTGTCTGAAGGTCTGGTCTCGAAGCCCATAGACCACTGGACTAATGAACCTGGGAAGGATCTGGACAAAGATGTACCAGATAAAAATCACATGGATGAAGTTTTGGGGGAACATGGACAATATGAACTTGATCACATGCTGGTAGATGTAGGTCAACAGGCACATCATCAACTGGAAACCATGCAGCAGGATGGTGGTCCTGGCCTTGCTGGTGTTTCTTTCACTGGTCGTGGTTTGCTTGGCTGCTCTGGCAGTGAAGAAGATTTTGAAGTAGGTGAAAAAAAGTGTGGCCCAAACCCCTAACATGTAAATGATGTAGGACACAACCCTTTTCTGTACAAGCACAGGGTGTCTGAACAAGTTTTGCGGAGTACAGAAGAGCCTGGAGTGAAAGAAAGGTACAGACTCAGTATTCAGGATGAAGATGACGTCAGGCAGAGTGGACATGGAGTTTATGAACCAGATCCAACCGATCAGGCAGTAGGTGCGTTTGACGGTGCAGAATTGGACGTGCTTGAGTGGAAGACAGATTGCGATGTAACACTCCACGGCCATGACGGCTAAGTTCAGTGGAGTGTTTAATGTGGTAAAGAGAGCGGCCATCATCAGGAGGCAGCAGAGGGAAAAATGGATGGTGTTAAAGATGTAACTCAAGACGAAGAGGCAGATGGAGGAGGTGAGCTGGATCATGTCGTTCATCACCAGGTGGATGAAGAGGATGTAGCGAGGACTCCGATAGAAGATCTGAAAAATAAATATGTTTTATAGAAAATCTATTTTTTGTTGGCTGAATGACTTTTGGCTTTTTCAGCTTTTTCTTCGAACCTTCCTGCCTTGTTGTCCCTCTACTCACCTCATTCCTGATCCTGTCCATCCTCCTAAAGACAATATCAGCATCTCTAACTCCCCCACCTCCAGCTCTGCCTCCTGTCTTCTGCCTATTGCTAGTTTCTCTAATCCATCCATCATATCTGGTCTTACAACCGTCCTCTAAACCCTTTCCCTTGAAAAAAGAAGTTCGGAATTATAGATGTTCATTAGAATTGAACTGACAAGGAGTCAGTACACAGCAGAGCTAACCAGGTGGATGATGTTCAGCAATAAGTCAACGATTAAACAGTAAATGTCAATGTAAAACTAGACCAGAAGTAGCTTAACTCGTTGGCTGAGAAGTTATTAAAGTAGAGACGCAGAAACATCAGCTGAAGCTGGGTTTGAGTTCAGTGACACTAAAATATAAAACTTTACTCCAATGTAGAGAAATAAAGACAAAACTAAAACTGTTCTAAAAAAAACACATTCACCTGAAGACAGTTCTCTTCTCACCTGGTGTTTCCTGAAGGTGTGGATCAATGCTGCGTTGATGTAGTTGATGATGAGACCAAGAAGAATGACAATGATGTTTTTGATCACAGCTATTTCTGTAGAATCTCGATTACTGACCGAAGACACGTTGAGTGATGAAGAAAAATTCATAGAGGACATTTTTAAAGACCAGCGAGAATGAGACGGAGAGAGACAGTGACCCACGAATGGGTGTGAGACACATCATCGGAATAACAGAGAGAAGAGTGAGAATGTGGACTCTTCTGGTCAGCGATTGAACAGACTGCAGGTTTTAACACTGATGAGCTGATGACATCATCTGCCATGCTGCCTCTGATGATGTCACCACGTGTGTGTTTATGTGCGTGTGTGTGTGTTAATTAAATGAGTTTTCATTGTAAATATAAAAAAACACAACTTTATTTTTCATAGACTTGAACTGAATCAGAGTGTTTTGTCGATCAGAAAACTCTCCACCTGACAGAGAGCAAAGAAAATAATAAATGTTAAGGTCTGAATGAGCCCAGTTTATAATGTTAATCAATGTTTTTGGAAAGTTCTTCTGTCCAACACTAGACATTTCTTGTTCACATCAAATGCTGCAGAAAGAATCATAGAACTGTTTCAGACAAAATGGTAAAAAATAAATGTGTCATTTATCCATAGCTTATATTGTAGTAGTGTGTTTATGTTGTACACAGTTATAGAGTTGTGTGTTTATGTTGTACACAGTTATTTATAGAATGCATTTAGTCTGTTTTCACACTAATTCAGGGGAAATCACCTGCGTATATCGGTATCTGTGTCTGTGTTTGGACAATATCGGTTAATATTGGTATCGGTAAACGTTATATCGGACATCCCTATATTTTTTCTCTTCTGCCTACGACATTTACAGACTTTTACAAACTCAGAGTCGTTTACGGACATTATGTTCAACTTTATTTTCAGTTTTCAAAACAGATTTGTCCGAACCAGGACATTCATAGGTAACACTAGTTCGGCCATCTCTACCAGGACTATTCCATCTAATAGTACCTGTGGTGGTTGCTGCAGGTAGAATAAGCCCTGGTGTCTGTGCTCACAGTCTCACGTTTTACATCTCAGTGATTTCATAACATTGAGACAAACTCTTATGATCTGCAACGACACGAGTTTACTGATGTCTCACGCCAACAGTTTTTCCCAACTGTACTTTTCTTGCCCCCTACAGGATGAATTGTACAATGATGTTCTGACACTGAGAATTTATTGCATTTTAATGCATTATTTTGTATATAATCACTTAAAACAAATCAACCTGTAAGGTTCCAGACCAGGTTGTTTGTTGTTTTTTTTTTCTCAGTCAACCTCATTAGGATTTTTCATTTCTTCTACCAAGAGAAAGTACTCCTGTGGAGCAGGGTGTAACACCAGCTCTTAGTGAGCCAGATTCTTCTTCAGGTGCTGTCTGAAGGTCTGGTCTCGAAGCCCATAAACCACTGGGCTAATGAACCTGGGCAGGATCTGGACACTGATGTACCAGATGAAAATCACATGGATGAAGTTGCGGGGGAACATGGACAATATGAACTCGATCACATAATGGTAGATGTAGGTCAACAGGCACAACATCAACTGGAAACCATGAAGCAGGATGGTGTTCCGGGCCTTGCTGGTGTTTTTGTCACTGGTCTTGGTTTGCTTGGCTGCTCTGGCAGTGAAGAAGAGTTTGAAGTAGGTGAAAAAAAGTGTGGCCCAAACCCCTAACATGTAGATGATGTAGGACACTAATGTTTTCTTTACGAGCACAGGGTGTTTGAACAAGTTTTCCGGAGTACAGAAGAGCTTGGATTGAAAGAAAGGTACAGACTCAGTATTCAGGATGAAGATGACGTCAGGCAGAGTGGACATGGAGCTGATGAACCAGATCCAACCGATCAGGCCATAGGTGCGTTTGACGGTGCAGAAGTGGACATGCTTGAGTGGGAGACAGACGGCGATGTAACACTCCACGGCCATGACGGCTAAGTTCAGTGGAGTGTTTAATGTGGTAAAGAGAGCGGCCGTCACCAGGAGGCAGCAGAGGGAAAATTGGATGGTGTTAAAGACGTAACTCAAGACGAAGAGGCAGATGGAGGAGGTGAGCTGGATCATGTCGTTCATCACCAGGTGGATGAAGAGGATGTAGCGAGGAGTCTGATAGAAGATCTGAAAAATAAATATGTTTAACGATAACCTTGAGAACATTATCTACCATAAACTACTCAAGAGCCACAAACACTGCAGGATTTATCAGCAATTTATCAGTTGTACGACTTCAGACTTGACTATTGAATGTATAAAAGCATATGTGAAGCCCTGCTGATTTCCTCCCACCATGCCACGCTGCACTACGGTGATTTGGCCAAAGTTTTTACCCCAGATACCCTTCCTAACCAGCCCTTCCCATTCATCCCAGTGTGGGATTAGAAAACACTAGCTTGTGCTCCCTAGTGGCCAGTTTATGACATAGACATGGTATAGAAAATTACACATTTTAAATTAAAATTCAATAATAAAAAAAATACAGTCCTTTTGACATTGCCCATGTTAGCCTACAGGTGTGGCCGTACACCTGTGGCTGGACCTTGGTCCTAGATATGGTCTTAGATATGCTGCACCAGGGCACAGGACAGGATTATGTAACAAGGACACTTCTGATAAAGTGGACACACAGTGGTTCACCATGGATTATAAGATTACAAAAATACCAGTTTGTATGAGGGTTGGATTATTTAATTTAATTTGATTTTTTTATGGCACAAAGGCCAGTCTGTAGAAAAAAGACTGTCGGAGATTTAACCAATCTGTTATGAATTAGAGGTTAGAGACCGCTGATTTACTCAACAAAAATATTTAGACAACAAGATGCATCTCTAAGGGCTGAATTATATTTAAAAAGTTAATTCATGAAGTCAAATGAGGTGTTAGGAATCCTCAGAAAATGTAACATTCACTCAGGTGTCATAGCTCTATTTATGTGAGATTTTATTCTTCGCCTTTCAGCTTGTCCCCTTCTCACGGTTTAGATGGCAGATCATCCTTTTCCATCTCACCCTGTTCTCTCCACCTTCGACTCTGACTCCAACTACCTCCATGTCCCCCCTCACTGCATCCATTAATTTCCTATCTGACCTTCCTCTTTGGTAGCACAATCTCTAAGATTGTTCCAAACCATCTCGATTTGGCTTTTCCAGCTTTTTCTCCAAACCTTTCTACGTTGTTGTCCTTCTAATCACCTCATTCCTGATCTTGTCCATCGTCCTCAAGAGAATCTCAGTATCTCTAATGTCTTCTGCTTATTGCTTCTTTCTCTTATCCATCCATCATGTCTGGCCTCACAATCGTCCTCTAAACCTTTCACTTTTGCAG
Source organism: Paraplagusia blochii (assembly GCA_016785265.1). Taxonomy (NCBI): domain Eukaryota; kingdom Metazoa; phylum Chordata; class Actinopteri; order Pleuronectiformes; family Cynoglossidae; genus Paraplagusia; species Paraplagusia blochii. Next base: position 41,748 of record JAFBJS010005846.1, on the reverse strand, counting down.
AGTAGAATTATAAATGTCCATTATAATTGATCAGACAAGGTGTCAATACACAGCCGAGCAAACCAGGTGGATGATGTTCATCTAATGTTTGTTTATCATAGCAATAAGTCAACAGTTAAACAGTAAATGTCAGTGTAATGCTAAACCAGAAGTAGCTCACCTCGTTGGCTGAGAAGTCATTAAAGTAGAGAGGCAGAAACATCAGCTGTAGCTGGTTTTGAGTTCAGTGACACTAAAATCTAAAACTTTACTCCAACGTAAGGAAAATAAAACTGGTCTCAAAAAAACATTCATCTGAAGACAGTTCTCTCCTGACCTGGTGTTTCCTGAAGGTGTGGATCAATGCTGCGTTGATGTAGTTGATGATGAGACCAAGAAGAACGACAATGATGTTTTTGATCACAGCTACTTCTGTAGAATCTCGATTACTGACCGAAGACACGTTGAGTGAGGAAGAAAAATTCGTGGAGGACATTTTTAAGGACCTGAGAGGACGAGACGCAGGGAGACAGGGACCAAGACGCAGGTTGACAGATAGGTGTGAGACACATCATCGGAACAGCGGAGAGAAGAGTGAGAATGTGGACTCTTCTGGTCAGCGATTGAACAAACTGGAGGTTTTAACACTGATGATCTGACGACATCATCCGCCATGCTGCCTCTGATGATGTCACCGCATGATGTGCGTGTGAATTAAACAAGTCTCATTGTACTTGTAGTGTAAAAAGACAAAACTTTATTTTTCATAAACTTTAACTGAGTCTCGTTTTATTGATGAGAAAAATTTTAACATACATTTCCACCTGAAAACAAGAAAACAGCAAATTTAGACCAGACCAAAGTCCTTAGAGAAAATCACACATTTTAGATCACAGACAAAACATAGAAAAAATTCTGAAATTATAGACCAGTGGTGTCAAACTTAATATCGCAGCATGATATTGTTCTCTCTGTATATGAAATAGTGTTTTTTCACGTAAATACACTGAATCTGGAACAGCCAAAGCTTATTAGTATCAACACATGAGAAATTGTAAAATAAAAAATTCACACATCATTGGTATTTGTTTCTTCTACCATCTCTATGTTGTCTTTTCAGATCATTTTCAATACAAATCTTTCTTTACAGAAGAAAGTAAGCATTATCAATATAACAAATTCTGAGAATATGTGACACATTTGATTTTATCTCACGGGCCAAAAATTTTTACGCTGTGGGCCAGATTTGGCCCCCGAGCCAGAGTTTGACACAGTGTTATTCACAATCATCTTTTTATCTCTTTTTTCTGATTACCTCCAACCCTCAAGACCTGTTCCCTTTAAGCAACAGATATTTTTTCAGATGCTTCCTGAAGGCTTTGTCTCGTACACCGTAGATGATGGGACTGATGGATCGAGGCAGCAGCTGGTTGACGATGTATGCAGCGAAGAGAGAGTCTTTGTAGTTATGAGGGAACCATAGAAGAAAAGCAGCGTTCAACCCAGGGGTAGCATAGCTAGTCATACAGAGCAGGACCTGGAAACCATGAAGGAGGATTGTGTTCCTGGCCTTTCGACCATCTTGACTCGATGTTTTCACTGTGAACAAAATGTTGAAGTAGGTGAAAAAGATGACCATCCAGACCAAAACCAGGAACATAGCATAAGTGATGTCCCTCTTCTGGACGATCAGAGGGTCTGGAAAAACGTTCTGCCTCAGACAGAAGACCCGTGAGTAGAAGAAGTCCTCGGGCTCCGTGGCTAAAGTGATGAAGAGGTCCGGAAGAACCGACACCATGCTGGTCATCCAGATCAAACCAACCAGAAACCAGGTCCTCCTGACGGTGCAGATGTGGACGTGACGGAGGGGGAAGCAGACGGCGATGTAACACTCCACGGTCATGCAGGCCAGGTTCAGTGGAGTATTCTCCGTGGTGAAGAGGGCTATCAGGAGCAGGACGCAGCAGACGTAGACCTGAATTCTGTAGAAAATGTAGCTGATGACAAACAGCGTCACGGTCAGAGTCACCTGGATCATGTCATTCACCACCAGGTGGATGAAGAGGATGTAGCGCGGGTTTGTGTAGAAGATCTGTAGGAAATAGTTAGGGTTAGTACTTTGGAGGACGTTTGTGGACAACATGCCCACGTGGGCCACGTGATCTGGTCTATGAAGTGTTTAGTCAGACCTGAAAATACCTTGAATGAGTAAAAAAAATAATTAACATTAGTTTTGGGTCAGGATTAGAACAAGGTTTAGAGGTGGCTCTCCTACTTTTATTACTCTCAGACAGATGAAACCAACTTTTTGCTATTCATTGAATAGCAAAAAGTTTTAGCTCTGACCAAAATCCATTGAGAGAATCAATGATTTCAATTCAGAGATTCAGCAGTTATTCCGGTTTTGTGTGAGTTTACCAACATCATTTTCTACATTCAGCTCCTGCTGCAGTCACTACTTCAAAAACACCATGTTCTCACCTGATGTTTGCAGAAGGTGTGAATGAGGCCGATGTTGATGTAGTTGATGGAGATGCTGAGAACGACCACAATCACATTCTTGGTCAGAGCTTTGGTGAAAGAGTCTCTGTACTCCACCACCATCGTCAGGTTAGACCACGAGGACGAGTTCATGTCTAGAGGACAAAAAAGGAAACAATCAATTACTGAAGATGAAATTAATCTTTTTGAATAAAAAGGTCCTAAATATATGGTAATGTCCTTAATAGACATAAATGTCCATAGAATTTAGACAAAAAAACCCCACTTCTGAACAATTAATTCTTAGGTTGTTTACTTTAATTTCCCTTTTTGTCTTTTTTCTTATCAAGCTACGCTACAAACAAACAAACAAACATTACACAAATCTTTGTTTAATTTGTAGTAACACATTTATAACGTTTCTGTACACAGGCAACAGGAAAACAATTTGTTAGCATAACATAACAAAACAATTTGTTAGCATAACATGACAATAAAAATGTAAAACAGTTTTATAATAATCACAATGTGATCCATTAATGGTTGATAATAATCATAATAATGACAACAATAACGACAACTGAGCGGAGCTGAGGTGTCAGTGGATGGAACTGACCTGAGCGAATGACGAACAGAGCAGGACCATCAGGCAGTTCTCCTCATATATCCCATAATAACCCGGATGATGTCACTGGTGTGACTGTTTCTGATTCTCATTGGTTTAAGCTGGATTTTAACTTTATGATGAAGTCAAAGAAGAAGCGAAAACATGGACAATTTTTATTATTATATTTTATTAGAATTCGCTATATAATCCAGCAGAGGGCGTTCAGAGCAACACCACAGCTTTAATCCATTTAAAAAATGGTCCTGTCTCAAGGATGCTTGAGGGCAAGACATCGTTTCCACATCATCAGTCACATTATCAGAGTCAGGCAGCCTGTGATCTGGACACCTCTAGAACAGATAGTGCATACATTTTTAGTGCATAAAAATATGGCCGGGGGGTCAGATGTGGCCCATTTGGTCTTTGAGTCAGGTCAACCAAACTTGTCCAAATGTATTCATCTTCATCCTTTTATCAGTTACTAGGTCTCAGGGGCAGCAGTCCCCACGACTGCCACCCAAAACACATTGTTGCACTTGAACCTGCTGCATTGTGGTCCAAAGTGCTATGAGCATAGCACCACCCTGATCCACATAACGTCCAGTGGGTTCCCCACCCACAGGAAGGCTCACAGTGTGGAAATGTGTGACTTTGGAGGCCATCGTGGAGACTTTTCCAGGAACTAAACTTCCCTAGAGTTGGTGAAGGTTCATCATCACAAAGCCAGAATTACCATGATGCTTGGGACCTAGATGTTGTAGATGTATCCCCTGCTAAAGGTGTATGTTGTTAGGTAGGTCCACTCAAAGTTCTTAGAATCTCTTATGTAACTTACGTAGTCTGGAAACTATGGACAGTCAGGACCTATACCCACAAGAGTGATGGATATAGTTCCAGTCGGGACGTGACTATGAGCCATGTCTTTCTGAAACAGAGGAACTAGATAAACTACCAGAAAACTATAACTTTTTGCCTTGCAGGATCCTAAGATATTCTATATCTTGATAGAGTATCGACGATCGTCATAAACAAAAACGATTTCTGCAGACTCTGTACCAAGGAATGTGGACTAATTATGTATTCAGCACCAGACCTAGATAGTGCCTCTAAAATAGTTTGTTTCACTATGTATTTGTGTGTCTTCTACAGCATTATTCAGGCATGGGCAAACTAAGGCCCGGGGGCCAAATGCGGCCCGTTGAGCATTTTGATGCGGCCCGCCAACCTTGTCCAAATTTTGAATAAATATTTCTATTCATTGGAACTACTCTCCTATGAAAAGACACAACCTTCAATAACAACAGCAGAACAGAGTTCACTCCTGTCTCTTATACACATCTAGATGTGTATAAGAGACAGGGCTCACAGTGTGGAGATGTGTGACTTTGGAGGCCATCGTGGAGACTTTTCCAGGAACTAAACTTCCCTAGAGTTGGTGAAGGTTCATCATCACAAAGCCAGAATTACCATGATGCTTGGGACCTAGATGTTGTAGATGTATCCCCTGCTAAAGGTGTATGTTGTTAGCTAGGTCCACTCAAAGTTCTTAGAATCTCTTATGTAACGTACGTAGTCTGGAAACTATGGATAGTCAGGAAATAGTCTAAAATAGTTTGTTTCACTATGTATTTGTGTGTCTTCTACAGCATTATTCAGGCATGGGCAAACTAAGGCCCGGGGGCCATATGCGGCCCGTTGAGCATTTTAATGCGGCCCGCCAACCTTGTCCAAATTTTGAATAAATATTTCTATGATCATTATACTTCTGCCCTTTGCTAGCAATGCCTGTGTTTTGCCAGAAATTGGTGTCATAAAGGGTATTAGAAATGTAGCATCTTTTTTTTCGTTTTGCACAGGACTTTTACGTGCCAATTCTTTTAGTTCAAACATATGCTCCATCTTTCTGCTTTTGACTCGGCCCTCGTGTCCAATTTTAGGACCGCGTGTGGCCCGCGAGTCAAAAAGTTTGCCCACCCCTGGCTAAATTGCTCAAAGTTCCAAGGAACTCTTGAAGGACCTAAAGAGAAAGATGTTCACTTTGACTCAGTTTACATTGGAGGTACTGTTTCAGGTGACTCCTGAAAGTTCTGTCCCGTATGCCGTAGATGATGGGACTAATTGAGCGTGGCAGGATCTGGACGATGATGTACATGAAGAAGAGGGAATCGGTGTAGTTTTTGGGGAACCAGAGCCACAGCGCGTGCTTCAGCAGTGGTTCAGCATACGTGGCCATGCACAAGAGAACCTGAAACCCATGTAGAACCACGGTGTCTCTGGCTTTTTTGGCGTCTCCACTCGCCGTCTTGGCAGTGAATAGGATTTTGAAATAGGTGAAGAAGATGATGAACCAGACGATGACCAGGTAGATGATGTAAGTTATGTCCCTCTTCTGGATGATCACAGGATCCCTGAAGGCTGTTTCCCTCAAGCAGAAGACCCGGGTGTGGAAGAACTCCAAAGGCTCCATGGCTAAAGTGATGAAGAGGTCCGGAAGAACCGACAGCATGCTGGTCAACCAGATCAGACCAACCAGAAACCAGGTTCTCTTGACGGTGCAGATGTGGACGTGACGGAGGGGGAAGCAGACGGCGATGTAACACTCCACGGCCATGCAGGCCAGATTCAGGGGAGTATTCTCCGTGGTGAAGAGGGCTATCAGGATCAGGACGCAGCAGACGTAGACCTGGAGTCTGTAGATGATGTAGCTGATGATGAAGAGGACCACCGTCAGAGTCACCTGGATCATGTCATTCACCACTAGGTGGATGAAGAGGATGTAGCGAGGGTTTGTGTAGAAGACCTGGAGAAAATGTAGAGATATGAAAAGGGTAGGACTTTGGGGGAGGTCTGTGGACCAGATCAGACAGCAGGTCCATGTGGGCCACATTATCTGGTCTACTTAGGGCTGAATCTGACATCCTGGATGGGTTTAGTACTAAACCACAGGAAAATAATTTAGATTTTTTTTTTGTCAATTTTTGTCATTTAATGGTTAGTATTAGGACTAGGGTTTAATATTTATGTTGCTGTTTACAAAAACGTATTTGTGACAATTTAAGATCAGACTAAAGTCCATAGAGAAAGTCAATGTTTTTAGCTCGGACCAGAGTTTGTAGAGAAAGTCTGTGGTTTAAGTTCACAGCCATAACACAGGTTACTCTTGTTTTGTGCAAGTTCACTAAAAAAAAATCAGTCTTGTCACTACTTCATAAACACCATGTTCTCACCTGATGTTTGCAGAAGGTGTGGATGAGACCGATGTTGATGTAGTTGATGGAGATGCTGAGAACGACCACCATCACATTCTTGGTCAGAGCTTTGGTGAAAGAGTCTCTGTACTCCACCACCACTGTCAGGTTAGACCACGAGGACGAGTTCATGCCTGGATGAAAAATTTATCACATTTATATACAGATACTTACTGTATTAGAAAGAAGTGTTACTTTTAAAGGAAATATCACAACAGTGCTGTCAAAAGCAGATTGAATTTTTTTAAAAAGTTATTTTTACCTGAGTCTTTTCACCTGAAAATGAAATCAGCAATAACGTTAAGGTAGAATAATTCAATAATCAACTAAAATATGAACAGTTTATTAAATGTCGTTTATCAGCCACAGCATTTATTCCGTCAAACAGTCCCAAACTGTACAGAGTAGAGTCCAGACCCACACAGGTTCTGGAAGAAACTGACCACTACTCCACTCCTTATATGGCAATTTGTCTGTGGGTGTGTCAGTGTGTGTGTCGGCCACACTGGTCTTTTTTCTCCTCCTTCATCCGTCTCTCTGCCATGTTGGTTTTATTTTCTCTCTTTTCTTTTTACATTTTATTTTGAAAAACCTACTCCTCCCCACTCTTCATGTCCAGTTACCATTATGGGGTCTATATTTTGAATCTGGTTTATTGACTGTGATCTGAGGTCTTTTGGTCCTTCGTCTCTGGTCTTTAGTCCTTGGTGTTTGGTCCTTCATCATTGGGCAACCAGTTGCCTGGAGGAATTGCTTTTCTTTTTCTTTTTACTTTTTACTAATTACTTTTCCCAAACATTCCTTTTTTCCCAATTTAAGTAATGCAGGAACTAAGGTGATATCATTACAAGGATTTTCCATGGCTGATGTGTCATATATGAAGTTGTATGATGATATTAATCACACACAGCAGCACAGGAGACATCTTCTAACAGACGACCCTAGTTATTTATAGACACTGACCACTTGAAGCATATTTGCTTCAAACAAACAAACCCTTGTTTTGGTATTTAGTCTTTTATCTGAAGTCCTTGGACTTTTTATTTTAGTCGTTAGTCCTTCATCTTTAGTTTTTGGTTGCTGTTCTTTGGTTTTTGGTCTTCTGAAGTCCTTGTCCCTGGTCTTTAGTCCTTTATCTGAAGTCCTTGTCCCTGGTCTTTAGTCCTTTATCTGAAGTCCTTGGACTTTTATTTTAGTCTTTGGTCCTTGGTCTTTAGTTTTTGGTTGCTGTTCTTTGGTTTTTGGTCTTCTGAAGTCCTTGTCCTTGGTTGGTAGTCCTTTATCTGAAGTCCTTGGACTTTTTATTTTAGTCGTTAGTCCTTCATCTTTAGTTTTTGGTTGCTGTTCTTTGTTTTTTGGTCTTCTGAAGTCCTTGTCCCTGGTCTTTAGTCCTTTATCTGAAGTCCTTGGACTTTTATTTTAGTCTTTAGTCCTTGGTCTTTAGTTTTTGGTTGCTGTTCTTTGGTTTTTGGTCTTCTGAAGTCCTTGTCCTTGGTTGGTAGTCCTTAGACTTTGGCCTTTAGTTCTTGGATTTTAGTTTTTATACATTATTCCTTGATCCTTAGTCTTTCATATTTGGTATTCAGCTCCTCTTCATTTAGTCATGTATCTAATCTTTGGACTTTAGTTTTTGGTCCTTAGTCTTCAATCCTTGGTCTTTTGTCTCAAGCCCTTGGTCTGTGGTGATTAATCTTTATTCCTTGGTCCTTGGTCTTTAGTTCTTGGTCTCTGGTCTTTAGTTCCTTGTCCTTGGTCTTTAGTTCTTGGTCTCTGGTCTTTAGTTCCTTGTCCTTGGTCTGTAGTTCTATGACTTTGGCCTTTTGTTCTTGGTTATTGGTTTTTAATCTTTAGTCTTTGTTCTTTGGTATACAACACTTTAGATGAGTTTTGTCTTTGTCTCTTAGGACCAGGGGCCAACTCCTGTTGGCGTACCAACGTTGTGTTCAAGTCAAGTTATGTTCTTGTCCACAAAAAAGTCAGTGGTTTTGCACCTTGGACTTTGATCTGATTGGCTGAGCAAGTACGGCAGGATATGAGGGTGACCTCCTCTGCCTGGTGAATGGAGTAATCAGTACTGGCCACCACCACTTTGTCCCCTGGACTCAAGACCTGTGGTTGGTCACTGAGCTCTAGGACCCTGATATTGATCAAGATGTTGATGGAGACGGAGGCCTGTGGGGGAACTGGAGGGAAAGGTTAGATTTATTAGAAGACTATAGGAAGGACTACAGAACTAGAGTTGAGATGGCAGATATCCTTGGTCTGAAGTTCTTCATCTTTGCTCTTTTGTTCTTGGTCTTCACTTCTTCTTCTCCAGAATCAGTTCACTTTGTTGTTGTTGTGAACTTTATGAAAAGTTTTTGATCCCTCTGAGATTGTCTTTCTTCTGTATCTGTAGCTTCACTCTCAGGGAGTCATTAGTCCAGTCTCCACAGTCTGGATTTTTCTTTCTTCCCAATGAGGTCAAATGGCTTATGTTGAAAATTAAAAAATAAAAACAAGTTCAGTCTCAGTGGAAGGTTTTCTGAGTCATTAACCTTCAGCAACCTTTTCCCTCTTCCTCTCCCTCTCTCTCACACACACACTCTTACACACTTGGGAGTTTGTCATCACAACAGCACAGTGTTTTTTTTTTCAAACTTTTTCTTTCTGAACTTTTATGTGGAACAAACTTTAGACCAGGCCTGGGCAATTATTTTCACCTGCGGGACACAGGTGGTACTAGAATTTGTGTTCTGGGCCACTTCAGGATCAGAAAGATTGAGTATTTCTGTGAACTAAGATAAACGATGAGTAAAGTATTGAATAAAGGCGAAATGCTTTAAGCCTCTTTGAGACCATCTATTGGGGAAATACTGGCTCTGCAGGGAAAAGGAAGAAGGATAACGATAAAATAAATTAACATTATAAATTGGTTTTGTTTGGCGGCCAGGATTAAAACGCCAAACGGGCCACATCCGGTCCCCGGGCCTTAGTTTGACCAGGTCTGCTAGAGATAGAAACAGATGATAAGAAGAAATAACAACCAAACAAAGGTCAGTCAGTTGGCTAGTACCTACAAACTCTACAGATGAAGACAGAATGATAAAACAAATCCTACTAATTTGTCTTTTATTTAAAGTTTTTTTTATATTTTTATATAAATATTTATTTGTTTACAACATTAATATCATAGCATATATATATTTTTAATAATATTATTCTTTGGTTTTACCAAGTTCAATGTTTACATGCAATACAAAGTTTGGTTCCATATAAGGGAAAACATGAGCAATTGATAAATTAAGTTTGGTCATGACTTTATCCCAGTTTTATATTTGCAACAGAGGAGATGGAGGTGCTGCAGAGTTGATGCTAACCTACTGTCAATGTCAAGTTTCAGAAACTTTAACTTGAAATTATTGTTAAACTGTTTTCTACTTAGCTGTATCTCCTTCCTCCTTGTGTGATTTACTACACATATACAGTACTTAAGTGTAAATATCAAAATTTCTACATGACCATGTAGAAATTTTGATATTTACACTTAAGTACTGTATATATGTTTGACATTTAATCACCAAATAGCATTCT